>JAZKJV010003497.1:0-62742 GCA_037367405.1 Ottelia alismoides
TATCCTCATATTTGCGTAATCAACGGCTATTACGTTGATATAAAGGAGAAGCCACTGGAATATTCTTCTTTAAAGAAAAGAATGGTTGACATGCTTTCCAACAATGCGGTCCAATCTAAGAAGAATCTCTCTTCAAGTATCCAGATACAAAGTTTTAATTACAAGACATGCTTTCGGCGCCCTTATCATCTTGAACAGCCACCCATATGGTCCTGATGCCTATCAACTACTCTCCCTTATATAGGGGCCAAGGTAACAAAGATCTGCAATCAGCTGTGGGCAATAGCTATTCCATATCTTGGTGCCATGAGTTCTAGCTGTTGCAGCATCCAGAAAAAGGCAGTCGGCAATGTGGTGGAGAGACCATTTGTTGGCAAGAGCGAGGCAGTAGCCTCCGGTGCAACCCCCACAGAAGAGTCGCCGGTAAACTCCAAAGTTTCTGTGTACACATGTTCTGCACTGGTGGCGCAAAGAGCACTCTTTGCGTCAAACAGACGGCGCTGCTCTGGGAGGAGGATTGGGAGCAAGGAAACAAAATTAATGCCTAGTAGACTAAGCAAGGCATCCACGGTAGATGCCATGGGAAACTGATTGAGACGTCAGCGGCGAAGAATCATGAAGTTCAGTTGTGATTTATGTGAATGCATGTACACGAAAGGCCTGGAGTCTGTGCTGTAGGGTGTAACATGTATCATAGATGTCTAGCGTCGAACTTAAATCAATCTGACAGATCGTCGTTACAGCAGATTACATGCCTATAAGCCTGATCAGTAGAGATTTGCTGAACTGGAGAAGAAGGATGGCTCCTTGATGTATGAAATACGGGAATCAGAGTTCGCATGCTGTAATGTGATTTTCTTGTATATATTATCATGAATTGTTGTCGTCTAGGCATTAGGATCCAGGAATTTGTAGTTTAATCCAAGGAGATTCATTAGCCCGCCAAGCTCTGGAAGGAATTTTTTGGGACCTTAGAAAATTTAGAAGTACGACACTTTGATAAAACAAAGAGTTAGGAATGGAATGATTTTGAATAAAGATTCATTAGTATTAAACCTCCATCCAATTTCGAATTATCGAAACAATAACTTATATGTTAGAGTAGAAGACTCAGAGGGAGAATCAAGAATTTTTATAATGGAAATGTGCATACATTGGCTTACCACATTTATGATATATGTGATGTCTAGTTAAGTTATTGTATGCAAGGTTTTTGAAATCGAACTGGACACCGAACCGGAAACCTTGCTGAAATGGTCGGATCGAGTCGAACCATGTAATCAAATCGGTTCAATCGGATGATGGTGTCATCATTATTTAAAATCGGATTAAACCGGACCAGTGAAAAAAGTGGTTGAATCGGCTAATCAAATCGAAATGAAATAATATATATAATATGCACTTAATATACTTGAAATATATGTAAAATACATAGATAATGTATATATTTTACACTATACATGCAAAAGGTTGTGTTAATGTAGTTGGTTAGAAGTGTGAAATAGGTAACCTAAAGGTCATGGGGTAACCAAAGGACGGGATAATTAAAATTTGAATAATCGAACCGGACCGATTCTAGTTCATCGGTCGGACTGATCGAACCGGCCGATCGGGGCCAGTTTCAAAAACACTGATTGTATGATGCATAAACTTCCCAACAAGCTTATGATAAGAGAGTCATCAACATCTTGTCTCTCTTTTATGTTGAAGTTGTGAATATTCTCAAATGGAGGAGTGGTGACAAGCTGGCATCACAACTTCCACATTGAGCAGATCGTGAACATCTTTTCTCTAGTAGATACTTACGCTATCTCTGGATCTGATTGTCTCGATGCCACAAGTTTTCTAAACCTTTCCTTGATCTTTAATCTCGAAAACTTGATTGCATGTTTGGCTTTTTAACAATTAATTCATCATCATCATTATCGTCAGAAGTGATAATCATGTCGTTAGCATAAACAAGTCAACAAGATGAGTCCCTGGTTAGTAAAGAAGGTGTGATTGTATTTTCTTTGTTTGTACCCTTCATTTGTTGCTTGTTGGTAGGGGTGTAAACAAACCCAACCTGAGCGAACATGCTCAAGTTCGGTTCGTTTAGCATTTTTAGATGCTCGATTTCGGTTTGATAAGATGAAAATGGTGTTTAGGTTTGGCTTGGCTTGACCTTGATTCGTGAAAGTTCGGTTTGTTTAAGGTTCGATTAACAGTGAAACTCTTTGGAATCTTAGTATTTTGGGAATATAGAATGATCACATACAGCCCTTCGGTATGTTGTGATCATGGGCCGTGAACTTTTATGCATATACCTTATTTTCATCATGGTGCAAATTCTTCCTTCCTCATATTTTTTTAGGAAAAATACATACATACATACATATATATTGTGTATCGAACTTGTAACGAACCGAACCTGAGCGAACTTACCATTTCAATGTTCGGTTTGTTTAAATAAACGAGCCCAAACCTATGTCAAGGCTCGATCCATTTATTTTCGAACCGAATCTGAATTGAACATTAACGAAGAGCGAATATATTATTAGGACTAGATGCTCTATAACATAATTGTAATTTAATTATATTTAAATTCATTGCATGTAAAAAGTTGTGTTAGAGTAGTTAGTTAGGAGTTTGAAATAGATAACTAAAGGTAATGGATTAAATTCCACTGGCAACATTATTTTTTAAATAAGTTAAAAATTAAATGAAGTTCAACTTCGATTGCATCTGATTAAATTAGATTAAAAATAATTGATTGAATCGAGGAGTTGATTAAAATTTGAACATTAGAACTGAACCGGCAAGAATCGATTAATCGGACTGATCCAAGCCCGATTCACTGGTCGGACAGACCGATTCTGTAAAACCCCAACATAGTCCCACACCGTGGAACAAGAAGTTCCCGGGTGGGATAAATAGTGACGAGATTACTACTTGACAACCCGGCTTAAGCATTTTGGGGGTGGTTAATCGGGTCCGTATGGGCCCCGATCCCAAGAGGTTGTCAGGGCCAGTAATGCTCCGTTAACGGACCGGGGACCTAAGCCCGGGACGTTACAAATGGTATCAGAGCCAAATTCTCTCTGATAGTGGAAAGGGCTACCCGAGAGGTGGAGCCGCCCCTACAAAGAGGTTGGAGGAAATGGCTACCCGGAGCCGTGCAGCCGCCACTGTCACTGGGAAGAAGTAATGTGCCATGTCGCAACGAGGACGTTGCGAATATAAGTGGGGGAGGTTGTAAAACCCCAACATAGTCCCACACCGTGGAACAAGAAGTTCCCGGGTGGGATAAATAGTGACGAGATTACTACTTGATAACCCGGCTTAAGCATTTTGGGGGTGGTTAATCGGGTCCGTATGAGCCCGATCCCAAGAGGTTGTCAGGGCCAGTAATGCTCCGTTAACGGACCGGGGACCTAAGCCCGGGACGTTACAGATTCGGTATGGTTTTCAAAACATTGATGTGGATGCGACCTCTCGAAACCATCATGACTCTCTCTGGCCCCAACAAATACCAGGTAATCATTTACATTTGCAAAGTTTTAGAATAAATGCACTATTTGTTTATTTTTTTAATCTAATTTTGGGTTTTATTTTAGAGGTTCAACTGCTTTATCTGGGTTTATCCTCCCAAGAAGTCATTAGTCTTTTTCTAATGATACAAACTTACTTTCTTTGAACATTAAGGGCTTAAATAAAAAAATGTTTAATTAGTTCTTAAGATTGATTAACACCATTTTTTTCTATAATCTCGAATCGAAAGGACCTCTGATCATGATTTCTTAAAGAGTATTAACTATCCATTACTTATTCTTACCTCTAAAAAGGGGGAATGCCTTGTGTGATAAAAAATTTAAGCTGGTAAGCCACATCAATTTAGTAAGACGATTGTATTTAAAACCAGTTCTAATCACTTGGTGCTCGTGATGACCTTCATTCTGCCAAAAAAAAATATCCTTCATGTTTTCTAAAGAATAGACAGCTAATGATTGTGTGGCCAATCCATATCTACTGAGATCATTGTTATTTAGGAAGTTTTTGAAAATTGAGGGTATGGTGTATAAATTGATTTCCACGAAGATTTTGATTTACTAGTTTTTTCTCTATAATGTTATGGACCGGTTAGTCTTTAACGAGGTACTTATACGTCGTATTAAGAGGATCCTAAGCACTTCACATGTACTGGAATTTTCACTTAGGGAGTTTATGCTAGGGCACTCCCTTTGTAGCACCTCAAATACCGGTTCACATCTAGTAATCACAAAGTGTGGTAGTAACATATAAGTAGCAAAGGCTACTATTAGACAACTTGAGCTTAATCATTTTGTGTTGTGGTTAAGGGCTCCAGTTAGGCTCAAACCCAACAAGTTGTCCGGGGCCGTAATCCCCAATAACAGATCAGATCTAGGGTATGGGACGTTAAAGATGCTATCGGAGTATATTCTCGCTAATAGTGGAAAGAGATACACAAGAAGTAGAGCTACACTTACCAAAGAGTTAGGAGTAAAGGAATACTGAAGAGGTAAAATCGCCATTATTACTACAAATCGGTCATGGGCCATACGCAACAAGGACTGTGTGAATATAAGTGGATGTGATTGTAGCATCCCAATAATAAGTTCACATCTAGTAATCACAAGGTGTGGTACATAGTAGCTTATAAGTACTTGGGGCTACTACTCGACAACTTATGCTTAAGTATTTTGTGATGTGTCCAAGTACTTTGAGTCCAAGACCAGCAATTTATCTAGGTCAACGATTCTCGATAATGGACTGGGTTTGGGGCCCGGGGCCTTACACCTTTCCACTCCAATTGTTTGACATTTCAATGCTTACTCTCCACATATTTCTCGCCCATGATTACAAATTTTAATCTATTTAAGATTTCTAGATAAAAAATCGATAATTAATATATAACTTCTAATTCACAGTTAATCTCCTTATCTTCATCAAGGATGATGCTCATTCCTTGCAAAAACATCTTTTGATTTCGGATATTTTTTCAAATCTTGGAAGAGTCTTATACTGAAATTCTTTCTTTGTTAGATTCCTCTCAAGGAATTTACATGTTAGCTACCTAGGTCAAGGCTTATATACGAAAAATCTCCCTATGAGTTTCTAAAGCCAAGAGATTATAATGCAAAAAACGCATCACGCATTATCGGTGTATCCCTCTTTCCTTCTTACTAGGAAAATTGTCCTTAATTCTTCGTTTTTTTGATAGCCATACATTTCTTGTCCAATGCAATGTAATCTAAGATAGTATTACGGAAATTGGACTATATTAGGGTTAATAACTTGTGGAATGGCTCAAATACCTCAAAATAAAATTTATTTGATTATCTGGTCCATTATTTGCGGACCTAACCACAACAATGATTGCTATATTAATGACCTTACAACCTTCAATCTCACTAGAATGACAATAATCTTAGAAGAGTTTTGGCAATAACATGATTTTCATCTCGATCAGGGTGGATCTTATTCATCTTACATAAAGTACAATTGGTCCAGTAAACCACATCAAGAGCCATTTCCCTTTTGTAAAGGATTATTGAAGGATTGTGATGTTTTAATGCTATTTTATAACGCTTTACCGATAGAGTTGACTACTTTCCTTCATGATGCACAAAAATAGCCTCTGTGATATATTTCAATATTGTACAACATTTGGCCTATTGTATATCCAAAAATAAAAATATAACTATGAGTTAAGGTTTGGGGAAACAACTTTTCTAAATAATAGTCCACTCTAGTCCTTGAGAAGACAACTTTTCTTTGATGCATCTCTCGCACTTACCATGTCTGGCTATCTATCTTGAGAAGACAAATTTTTTCGAGAATAGTCTACCCTCCGATGAAAAGAAAAAGCTCGGTGAGTTCTTTATGTATAAATAGTTGTGAGAGTTGCATTTTAGGAACTTCTTTAAATTGTATTTATTTAGATGAAATCTATCAGAATCAAAATTAATTTGCACCATCATGACAAGGGCGGTCTCTTTTTTAAGGATTACTATGCATATTTAGTTAGAGATCATTATTTCATCTTCTTGGGTATGAATCTTTCTCTAATAGGTTATGTTATAAAAAATTAGTCGGTGGTAGTATAATGGAACCTTTTTCCTCATTATTATTGATGTAAAAATTGCCTTATCAAGTCTGTTTCTTTATCTGGATTTGATTTCATGACAAGTTGCTAACTTAAGCTAACTTGAAAAAAATACGACTAATACTCGATGTCCGCTTTGTTGCAATGCGCATGACTATATTTATCATTATATGTATTCGAATGTACTTTCTTTGGCACTCCAATCAACACATCAATATTGGTGTGATTGGTTGTCTACATTATGTTTTCTTCAAAATAAGAATTAATCTTGTAAATAAAAAGATGTCTATTTGCATTGGTATCCCTTTTGCTATGAAATGTTGTACATTTTTTATTTGGTTGGAAAGAATGATCTTGTGGGTGCTGACAATCTTTCTTCCAAGCCGTGGAGGTTTTGACGTGGATTGTTTTAGTTATTCTTTTCCTTTTTTTTAAGATTTGCCTCTTAAAAGGAAGACTATGAGTTCCGGTTATTGACTTCCTCATTTGTCCAACATTGTTCTTTTTATTTTTATTTTATTTTTTATTGGCAGTAAAGTTTTTGGGTAGTTGTTCAGGATAAAACATGTTTTTACTTAGCGAACCCCGATCATTGATGGCTTCCTAGATACTGTTCACAGAAGAATTGCACTTTTTACACAAATTCCGTGATCAAAAAGCTTTATTCAAGATGTTGCTCATTTTTTAACTTGGCCATTCATTTTATGGTTTGTTGTTGGTTATCGAATAAATCTCAATAACATTGTGGTTTGCTTTGTTTCAAGGTGCCCAAGGTACATAACGTAGAATTATTTTACGTTCTTGCTTGTAAGCTCATGTATCTCATTGTCTAGAAAGATGTAAAAGTAAACACAAAGCTTGGACTCCTAGTCCCATGTTTACTATCCATAAATTTAAAATGTCAGAAAATTGATTACTTCTGCATCATGTCCTTAACAAACCTCATTATAGGGTGAGAGACCCATATTCGTACTGGGCGACTCCATGGCCCACACACAAGAAACAAAACCTTCAAATCAACATTGTCGTTGATGATTCTTATAATGTGAGCAATGCTTCTATACTTGTAATACAATGGGCATCCTCTTAACGAAATATAAGTTGCTCACCACTTACAACCCTGAAGAAGCTGAAGCTTTATCCATCAAAGATGAGACCATCTTGGGTAGCAACTTCCAAGGATACAATAAACTGATTTACTTTGATTGCAAAACGTATTTGACATGGTTAATCTCCTTCACCCTCCAACAGGGCAATCAAAAGAACGTGGAACATTACACTTTCAAACGGTACAAATCACCTACATTCAAAGTTACCTTATCAAGAGAAATATGGTTTCTATGACCAATAACCTTATCGTATACTCATTTTATGTAGCTCCGTTAATAGAAAATGATGAAGCAATTAAAATATGACGTGATTTTACTTTAAAAAGCTTATATTTTTCACCTAAGTTGGATTGCGCAAGACATATTTAAAAATAAAAATAAAAAGAGATAATGTTATTCCTTCAACTATCCACAATTGTCTTTGCATGAGCATAAGTTTTATCTATCCATTGTGATGAATAGTTCAATATTTTTGCATTGGTTTTGTTCGGCAGTGGGAGAAAGAGAGAGAGAGAGAGAGAGAGAGAGATGGGAGATAGGAGGAGTCCTTGTCGTGGTCGTCGTGGAGACTGTCCAAGTTCGCAAGGACGCAGAGGCGTCTCCGATACAAGAGCTCTCGCACCTCGCTCAGAGGTGCGGCGCCATCAACCTCGCAGAGGGCTTCCCGGACTTCCCCGCCCCTCCGCACCTCAAGGACGCCGCCGTTGCCGCCATCAACTCCGACCTCAACCAGTACAGGTTTATCACCCATCCCCATTCCGTGAAATGCAAACACGACCTTAGTTGCTATCTTTCAGAACCTGTTCTTTTGCTTTAGATCGTTAAGTGCAAGCAGGCGCACATCTATTTCATCACTTCTCAGAATCATATTCTATATGTTTCATTGAAATTGGGGGAAATTCCACTAGTACGGCTTTTTGACGTCGAGTGCTTCAGCACAAGATGAATTATGATGATTTGTTTTTGCATTTTCACTGGAAATCCGGGGTTTTACATACTCAACTAGCTGTGCTGTTGGCTGTACCAATGTCAAATTTTCTTTTTGAATTGCTAATTCATAATGTCAAACTGTTTTAGCCATGTTTGCTAAAGAATCGGTTAAACTTGGGCATGGAATGAGAAAAGGTAATGATAACCGGGAGGTTTGAATCTGGTACTTTGGGTGGTAGGCACATTGCTGATAGACCATTTGAGCGGGTTCAAGAACTCTAGAATGCAAACTTCGGTGTGAAAACCCCATCTTATTTCTAGCTGCGTTCATATATTTGTTTAGTTATAAATGTCACGCGCGCTTAATAACATATTGCTTTGTTGGAAAATAGGGGCATATTGCATTGTACAAGATGAATTCTTTTTCCCAATGCTCAGGGTGTGCTGGTTTTATAGTGGTATAACTTATGATTTTGATCTTGATTCTTGAGATCTCGAGCACAGGGATATTTATGACACTTTTAGGGCGTGTGATTGGGAACTGGAGGGCTATGATAGGTTGTTCCAAGCCATATGAAGCATTATGAACAATTTCTTTCTTTATATTTTGATTATGTGTAGTACTTAGTTACTGTATGGTGGTAATGGAAGTCATAGAAGTAAATAAACCAGATATTCTGGTCGTTCGATTCACTTTTACTATCATCTCTTCTTCTTCAAGGCATGTACAGGGAATATGCGACTTGATAGCAGAGATTATGAAAGAAAGACAAGGGTTAGATGTCGATCCCCTCACGGATGTAGCTATTTGCTGTGGTCAGACTGAGGCGTTTGCAGCAGCTGTATTGGCAAGTAAAAACTTGAGGATTGTGACCCTCCTGAGGGAGATGGATTTTGCTTTTCTTGCCAACAATGCTTGATCACAATATGCACATTTCTGAAATTTTCCTCTAAACAGCAATTGATCCGGGCGATGAAGTCTTGTTATTTGATCCTTCTTATGAAACATATGAATCATGCATATTGATGGCTGGAGGAGTCCCTGTAAGTTCCGCTCACATGGTTACAGTATGACTATGTCTGCATTCTTATTCCACAAGCATGAGTATATATATGTCTGATAGCTATTTTGTTCTTTTTTCATTGCATCTATGTTCCTTTTGAGCTGCGCATAATTATTAACTTTGTTTCTCATTGTAGATATAGCTTAATAATCAAGCTTGTGAATAGCCCATTGCCATAATTATATGTCACGAAATAACAGGGAGCTATTTCAGATGAATTTCTCTCAGATGAATCTGAAATCTAGAGGTTGAAACTTTCAGGTGTATGTGCCGCTGAAACCCCCGCACTGGACCTTGGATACTGAGGAATTTATGAAGTCATTTTCAGCAAAAACTAAAGCTGTAATATTGAATAGGTCATTTTTCACGATATTACTTATCCTTAATCAAATCTTATAGCTAGTGGACTCAGAAAAATCTTATAGCTAGTCTCTTTTCCTTTTAAAAAATAATTAGTTTTACGGTGAATGCAAAACAGGATCTTAACAGACTGTCATACTGTCTGTAAAAGTTTGAAATACTTATTTCGTTATTTGCATGGTTCTAACCCATTGAAACTGCTACAGCCCTCACAATCCAACCGGAAAGGTCTTCTCAAGGGAAGAACTCAAAGTCATTGCTGAGGCTTGCTGCAACAAGGATTGCCTTGCTATTACAGATGAAGTATGTGTCATCTTTTAAAAATCTCCTTGCAGTTTCTTGATTTAGTAGCTCTATTTTATGAGATACAAGGCATATACAATTATTTCATTTCGTAAATTTTAAAGAAATTCTCGTCGATTTGTTATGCCTTCGTAAGAACTTTTTGAGACGACAACTAGTTGTCTTGTGCTCTACCATTTTTTGTTGATTATCCCATGATTGCAATCTTTTGTTTACTTTCAGGTGTATGAATTTATTACATTTGATATGCAAGTACACTTATCCCTTGCTTCCTTTCCTGGAATGCAACATCGTACAATAATCACGTCTTCAATGTCCAAAACTTTTAGTGTCACAGGTAAGCCCGAATGTCTGCATTTTATTATAAAAATAGAGCACTACTTAATGGTAATTAAGTGTTGCTGTAACAACTTGGGCTTAAATCCAGGTATAGCCGAGGAAAATTGATCATGAAATTTGCTTATAATTGACTCCAATGAAATTATAGGAAACCATTCAAAATACACGAGTCTATGTACTCAAGTAATAGTAACACAACTCTTTGGATTTTTTTAATGTGGAATTATTTTCATGGTTTTATTCTTTTGTAATGACTTGAGCGTAATTCCAATTGTATTCAATGAAAATTGACCTGGGAATGATAAAGGGTAAAACCAAACGACCTAATAGGCTAATACCACCCACTGCAATGCTAAAATCTAGTTTTCCAAGTAGTAATATTCTACTCCTGTAGAGATAGTTGTTTGTCATTGGTCTTATTTATTATTTCAGTTTCTTTAATGTACCTCTCATGTAATTTACCCAAGGGCTCTCTCCCTATATAAGAGACCCGAGGGCTCTATGGAATAAACATCTCAGTACTTTCTCTTACCCTAACATGGTATCAGAGCCCTAACCCCTTAGGGTTTCTCTCCACCGCCGCCGCCCCCCCCCCCCCCCCCCCCCCCTTCTTCTCCCGCCGACTCTCTCACCGCCGCCGCCCAGCCCAGGGCGCCGCCAGCCCCCAGGGACCCTCTCCGTGTTCCGCCCAGCACCCAGGGCGTCGCCGGAGCCCCACCACCTTCCGCCCCGGCTCCCTACAGCCGCCCTCGGCTCCCTACAGCCGCCGCAGGGGGCTGTCTACTCGCTCCAGCCCTCCGCCCAGCCCTATCCAGTCCCCGCCAGGCCGCCATCTTCCTCGGTAGAGGTCTCCGGGGCCTCTACTTGTCGCCGGGTGTCGCCTCTTTACTCGGTCTCGAATAGACGATGATGGATTCAAGTGCATAACGTCTACATGTGCACTTGAATCCTAAAAGTTGTGGTAGACAACCTCTTCTTGGTCTATCAATAGTCGTTCTTCTCCGGCATTATGTCCGAACAAAAGTTCGATATGCCCGCCATAGGTGCGTTCAAAGGTTCAGCACCGATCGTCAAAATGGACGGGACAAACTACGAACTGTGGGCGATGCAGTTTCTCAGCCTCATGAAGTCGTGTGGTAAGAAGCACATTCTTACCGAGGATGAACCGCCAGAGAAGACAGGAGTCTATGCCTCATGGGAGGCCGATGATGCGTACGCCAAGGTCTGGCTCTCAGGTACGCTCACAACAGAGATTGCGAATGATGTTCTTCACCAACCCACCGCCAAGGCGATGTGGGATATTTTGGCCATGACGTACTCTCAGGTCCGCAATGAGACGAAGATGCTCCAGTTGCAGCATGATATATTTACCACGAAGCAGAATGGGAGGCCGCTTCATTCGCTATACACATCGCTTCGTGGTATGTTCGAGAAGCTCTATAGCACCATTCCCCTCACAGCTACGCCGGAACAACAGAAGACGTTCCGCAATGCCACAATGGTTGGTGTTTTACTCGCTGCCCTAGACCCGGAGTATGAGGCCGCACGGTCTCAAATACTTGCAGATGCCACTATCCCGCCGATGGAAGAGGTATACAGGAGGCTCAGCCGTGTACCTGTTCCATCTACTACAGCAACGACACCTCCGTCTGCAATGGCAGTGTCCAGGGGACGTGGTAGTTCGTCCTCGTTTCGTGGCAGAGGAAGTGGTGGACGTGGACGCGGAGGTCGCATACGTTCCACATGTTCTTTCTGTCGCCGTACTGGTCATTCGGAGGATACCTGCTATTCTAAGCACGGTTTCCCTCCTTCTGCACGTGTCGCGGATCATGTTCAGGGTCCTTCAGCTTCAGCTACAGATCACAGGTTCGAAGAGTTGGTGGCACGACTTCGGGACATTATGCCACAATCTTCGTCAGAGGATGCAGACGTCTCTGATATTGCGGCTTCGGCATCAGCTAGTACATCGGCCTCAGCCAGTGCCTCAGGTAGTCCTTCATCCCCATGTCATAGTCATGATCTCACAGGATGGATTGTTGACTCTGGAGCTACCCATCACCTATGTCGTGAGAAAGATATTCTGCAGTCATACAGGGCTGTTCAGCCAGGTCGCTCAGTACTCATTGCGGATGGCACCCAATCTCCTATCATCGGTCAGGGGGAGACAGCTTTGCTACCCTCTATGCACCTACAGAATGTGCTACATGCTCCAGAATTCTCGATGAACCTTTTATCTATTAGTCAGATTACACGTGATTTGCACTGTCGTGCTATTTTTGATCCATCGTCTGTTATTTTTCAGGACATACTGACGGGCAGGGTGATTGGCTGTGGTTCTGAGCAAAATGGCCTTTATCGTCTCGTTCGTAACTCCTACGCTGGTGTTTCCTTGCATACCCAGGCCTCTATTTCTCCGTACACCTGGCATCTTCGGTTCGGTCATCTACCGCTGCAGAAGATGCGTCATCTCCTGCCTCAGATATCTCCGAGTTCTTCTTTTCGATGTGAAGCTTGTCAGTTGGGGAAGCATCATCGGTCTAGCTTCCCCGGTCGTCAGAGTCGGAGCAGTAGCTCCCCGTTTGAATTATTTCATATAGATATTTGGGGTCCAAGTCGTGTCCCGGATCACCAGGGGCACAGGTTCTATCTAGTTGTGGTTGATGATTTTTCCAGAGTGTCGTGGACTTTTCTTCTCAAGAATAAATCTGAAGCAGGAAATGTTATTCAAAATCTAATTAATGAAGTTCTGAATGTTTTTTCATCTTCTGTCAAGTATGTGCGTACTGACAATGCATTGGAGTTCTGCACTCGCTCGCTTGTCACCTTTCTTTCATCTAAAGGCATTGTTCACCAAACCACATGTCCCTACACCTCTCAACAAAATGGAGTTGCCGAACGAAAACATCGACATTTCCTTGACATTGCTCGCACTTTACTTATTCAGAGTTGTGCTCCATTAACCTTTTGGGGTGATGCTATACTTACTGCGTGTTATTTGGTCAATCGAATGCCTACGACTATTCTTGGGGAAAAGTCTCCAATCTCTGTTCTCTTTCCGGACAGAGACTTGTTTACATTGACACCTCGGGTTTTTGGCACTGTTGCTTTTGTTCACCGCTTCTCTCCGGGGCTTGATAAGCTATCCCCAAGGGCTATCAAGTGTGTTTTCGTGGGCTACTCCAGGACACAAAAGGGGTACCGCTGCTATGATCCTGTCAATAACAAATACTATGTGAGTGCAGATGTTACATTCTTCGAACCTGTCATGTACTTCTCCCCTGCAGGTGACAGATTGGTCTCCTCCACATCATCAGACTCCCACGTCTATGTTCCACCACCTCCAACCCTGGGTCCGTCCTCTACTCCAACCCCTCCACCACCACCACCACCACCCCCAGTTGTTCCTTTCCCTAAGTTCTACACGAGACGCACGGGCCCAGCTCAAGCTACATCTCACCATCCAGCACGCCTCAGGTATGTTCTGACATTAATGATGGGTTAAATAATACACATGAGCAGGAGCTTGTACCACAGGAGGAGGACGAACCGGTCAGCACTGTTTTGAATGACTTGGACCAGCCTATTGCTCATAGGAAACAGCGAAGACAGTGTGTCTCATATCCCCTAGCCTCTCATGTTTCCTTTCATCGTCTCTCTGGGGATTTCCAGAAGTTTGCCGCTGCTGTATCGTCAGTTGAGATACCACGGACATATCAGGATGCCATGACGACAGAATGCTGGCATTTAGCAATGGAGGAGGAGATGCGTGCCTTACAATCCAGAGGGACTTGGTCTCTAGTCCCCCTTCCTCCAGGTGCGTCTGTGGTGAGCTGCAAGTGGGTTTTTACAGTTAAATATCATGCAGATGGTCGTCTTGACAGATACAAGGCCAGGCTTGTAGCACGAGGGTTTACACAGACATATGGGGTAGATTACCTGGACACTTTTTCCCCAGTGGCGAGACATTCTACCCTTCGCATTCTTCTATCGGTTGCTGTGGTACGTGGCTGGCCCATATTCCAGCTTGATGTTAAAAATGCTTTCTTGTATGGTGATCTACAGGAGGAAGTCTACATGCAGCAGCCACCTGGGTTTGCTGCTGAGGGGGAGACTCAGAAGGTATGCAGACTTCATAAGGCTATTTATGGCCTTAAACAGAGTCCTCATGCATGGTTCCAGACACTCCCCCTTTTTTTATTTTTATTTTTTTTTTAAGAGAAAGTTGTTTGTCATTGGTCTTATTTATTATTTCAGTTTCTTTATGTACCTCTCATGTAATTTACCCAAGGGCTCTCTCCCTATATAAGAGACCCGAGGGCTCTATGGAATAAACATTTCAGTACTTTCTCTTACCCTAACAACTCCTATACCTCATCTTCAACCTCACTGGGTTTTATATTCGAGACTTCTTTTGGGTACATCTTCTATGGAGTTGGGAGGAGGCCTGCTTGAAGGAGTCACTGCTAGCAGGAGATCCACATGGAGAACATAACAGTAGGGGGGTGCCTGTAATTGGAGTGGATCCTTGGTATAGATGATCGGCTTTAGGTAGATAAACTTGAGTGCTGATGTTCATGCAATAAAATTGATGGACAACAGAAGTTTGAGACGATTTTAAGCATTAATAATAAAACTTTCAAAGCAGTATAAGAGTTGATGTCAAGCATCAGATGTAAGTCCTCTTCCATATATAGGACAGTAGGACTTGAGAATGAGCTTCTCCTATCCTGAAACTCTGAGCAAGGGCCTCTCCTTTACTTAAACATAAAGAGTAGCTTTTTTCATATGGGGACCTCAAAGTCCTCTTCCACACGAAGGACTTGAGAATGAGCCTCTCCTATCCTGAAACTGTAATCAAGGGCCTCTCCTTTACTTACATAAAGAGTAGCTTCTTTCATATGGGGACCTCAAAGAGTTTATTTCACTTATAATGGATCTCTAAAACAGTTCTCGCGCATAAGTCGCTTGAAGATTTGGATCATCTCTTTCTTTCTTGTGCCTGTGTTTGGGAATTCCGGGCTGCGACAGATATTGCCTGGGTGGATCTATCCATACACTGATCCGTGGAACTCTTTTGTGCTTGGTTAGTTCAGATAAATGGCTGGGCATTTGAGGATATTGCTTTGTTGTGGATGTTTGGATCACCGATAATGAGGTCATTTCCAGGGCACAAAGGCTCTATGTAGAAAGTCAGTATTCGGTATTTAGTTGGATGGGTCAGGTCACTGAATTGAAAATAAATAGTATTCCGCTGACTATTCAGAATTACATGTATTTTTTCATTATATTGAATATAAAAATTATGTCTATATTTTTTGTTGGCAAAGCTGAACTGGAGCAAAATGGTTGGCCTCTTTAGCCTTGGACGGGTACTGATTTGGCTTGGATCTTTGGCTCTGAAGCTGATAGGTGCATACATTAATTGATGTGTGCACAACAAGGATTTCCATTATTTTGGATGATAGGAATATATAGTAATGGTATATCTGAAACAAAATCTCAAAAGAGAAATATGAAGATTGTGAAGCTGTAAATCAAGCTGTATTATTAGAACACACCAACTTTTATAAGTTTGTTTCACAAGAAAATTATGATTAAGAGCTGAAGATTTGATGGAGAAAAGACTTGCAATGCATGCACAAACACACATGGCTGAGTAAACTCCAGAAGACAAATTTAAATAAAAAAGCTAATGAAGATTGTAGAAGCTGATCCTCTACTCGCTTTGTATAAGTGAAGCTTTATGTCAAGGGTCTCGAGGATTCATACCTATTCTAAAATGATAATGGAGTTGCTGTAAGAAGATTTTGTTGATGTTAAAATTTCAAACTCAAAGGTTGCTAGTGTGGATATTATTGCAGTGACATATAAGCACAATATGGTCTTATCAAAGATACTTCAGGTTATACAAGGGCATGGATTTGTATGACAGCTCACTGTTTAATGCACTCAAGACCTGCTATATTATTGGATTGATACATAATGCTTAAGTTTGATTCTTCCTTTCCGAAGTAAACACTTCCTGAGCCTAAATAATTTTATTTCAGACATTTTGTCTATATTTCCCATGTGCTTCACATATGTATATCCCTTTAAGGGTTCAAAACCCTTGAAAAACTTTTCTTAAAAAAGAAGATTTTTTGAGTTAGGAATGGAGCGCTGGTGGAGACCTCGGAGGTTGGAAGCGCGAAAGCTCTCGTTGGTGAGAGGCTCGTCGCAGGGGGGAGGTGGGAAGGCCTCTGCGCGGGGGGTCGACGTTGGGGTGGCGCTGGAGCGAGGGCGTGAGAAGGGAGTTCGCAGCGGGACGTTGGATGGGAGAGCTAGTGGGATCTCGGAGAAGGGGAAGTCAGTAGTGTGCAAGGAGGAGGGCGAGAGGGGTGTTGTCGGAGTGCTGCGGAGCCTACCGGAGGGGGAAATGGGGAGTGGGTGCATATATCTCACAGGAAGTTGGACAACCGGTGCTTCCGATGTGGAGCAAGGGGGCATGTTGCTTCATTTTGTCCCTCCCCGCCGAAGTGTTCTCCTGCGGAAGGCCTGGTCACTGACAAGCTACGTGCATGAGCTCTGGTGAGAAGTTTGAGATTGGGGGTCTTGCAAAGGGATCGGCTCTTCATCGCGGACATCGTGCTCCGGTGCGTCATCTGTTCGCCGGGGGGGGGGGGGGGGGCTACCTTCGCCGAGGTGGTGGAGGGTATTCACAGACAAGCAAGTGTAGCTAAATGTGCGGGTAAACCGGTGCATGCGATGGGGGTACTTCTTCGCTGACCCGGAGGAGGTGAGGGAGGATGGTCGGCGGACCGACATGCATGCATTAATCGGATTCGCGGTTAGAGGTGCTTTCGTGTGGGAGGATGTGACGACCCACCTGTATGGGTTCCTGGGGTCGAGGTTCTCTGGCGATATTGTGAAACTTGATGAGCGAAGGTGTTGTGTCCGTGGACTCTCAACGTCCCAGAGGGATCACCTTCTCCAGAATGGCGATGTCGGCAATGTCTGTTGGAGAAATTTTCGTTTTGCCGATGGTTCCTGTGCGGAGGTGGAGATCTATGTTGCTAGGGTGACGGGAATTTTGTTCCTATCCCGGACGGTGGGCTGCTTGCAGAAAACCTTGAGGCGGTGGGGCACTGTTCGGGAGGTGCTTGAAGACAGACTCAAGCCGGGCTCGCAGGTGAACGACTCTGTGGTGTTATTGGAATGTAACCGGGCCTTGTTGGACGAGATTGAAGGTCGGAGCTCTTTCGCGGAGTTGGAGGTCGGCTGCTACACGTTCTCCATCGAATTACAGATCGAGGCGCCTCCTCCACCGTCGGAGTTTCCAAGGGAGAACGTCGGGGGCTTGAACGGTGACGGTTCGCGTTCCGTGATGGCGGTTGGTTTTCCGAGGGGAACTTTGGGTGGAACGGCGCACGAGGTTGATTACATGCGCCCTTTCATGTGCACATCTCGGGTCTCGTGCAAGGACTCATTCCCTTTGCCTGATGATGTGGAAACAGGGATATCTGTGTGGTCCTCACCCTGCTGTTCTATGACTTTGAATGCGGGTTCGAGGACTCGGTTTGCATGCGCGGACCATTTTGTGGATCCGGCTACACCTTTCACTCTTTATTCGGGTTGGAAAGGCCTTTCAGATCTGGATCTTGCTCGGGTCTTCTGCACTTCGTCGACCTCCGTTGACTCCTGCTGCTTGTGGCGTTCTCCGCCTCGCCGGCTTGGCCCGTCCCTTGTGGTGAGTTCGGGGCTTCGTCACGTGGTTTTCCCCAGCGGGCATCAACCTCCTTACGCTTCCCTGTCATGGTGGAGGTGAGGGCCCGGACCCAGCCTTTGCCATCCTTCGGTCCAGCGCTTCCCTCCTCGACCGTGTTCTCCCTTGATCCCTGCTCTGAAGGTGTTGCCGATATTTCAACCTTGCCACCGAGCCCCAACACGAGCAATGGTCTCTCTTCTGAGGAGGCGAGTGACAGGAGGGCTGGGAAGAGATACAGGACAAGGAGTAGATCCAGGTCTTCACGACGGGAAGCGCAACCGGGTGTGACTCTAAAGAATATCGTTGCGGTGGCCGCAGGGGTGGTCCGCATTGAGGGGAAGCAAGGCGGTCCCAAATGAAAATTCTTTCCTGGAATGTTTGTGGGCTCGGAGTCCCGAGCAAACGGAGCACTTTGGGGTCGAGATTCGTTGAGTGGGGATGCGACATCATTATGTTTCAAGAAACAAAGCTTCAATCTGTCACAGACGACATATGGAGATCTTTTGGTGCGGGGGCCATTGATCAGTTCAGAACGGTGGATGCTGAAGGCTATGCTGGTGGGATGCTGGTTGCTTGGAGATCCTCAACTTTGACTTTTGAACGCTTATTCGTGGGAGACACGTCCTGACGGTCCTGCTGGTATGTACAGGTTCCTCTGTGCCGCTGGCTATCTCTTGTGTTTATGGTCCTTGTTGTAATGTCTTGCGGAGAGAGGTGTGGGAGGATCTTCTTGAGGCGGGCAGGATGATCTCGGAGGTCCCTTGGCTCGTTGGGGAGGATTTCAACGTTACGTTACGGACGTCAGACATGCCAGGGAACAGGGGGACAAGACCCGGGGTCGGTCGACTTCGCCGATGCTATTGACTCATTGGGCCTTGAAGTTATGGATGCTGAGGACGTCGCCTATACGTGGAGAAGTTCCAACTCGCATTCGCGTATTGATCGTTTTTTGGCTTCGCCAGACCTGTTGGAGTCTTTCGCTCTTTCCTTTGTGAGGGCCAAGCCATGGACGCTTTCCGATCACGCTCCAATCTTGTGGGATTCAGATGATGCCCCTGTGCAGAGGGGTCTCTTCCGATATGAAAAGTGCTGGTTGATGGAGGAAAACTTTAGGGAGGTGGTTGCCTCTCATTGGTCTAGTGTGGCTGTTACTGGTATCTCGCTTTGTCCAGAAACTTACTTCTTTGCGTGTAAGACTGTCGGCTTTCAAGAGGGAATCTCGGGCGACCAGATGTGCGGCGAGGAAGGAGGCTGAGGAGGTGATTCAGAGTTTTGATGCATTGGAGGACCAGAGAGAGCTCTCGGTGGACGAGTTGACTTGTCGCGCAGATGCCCAGAAGCAGGTTAGCTTCGAAGATCGCAAGCGGATCACGGAGTGGAGGCAGAGGTCGAGAAGTGTATGGTTGTGAGAGGGGGACGCGAACACATCTTATTTCATCGTGTTGCAAGTGGGAGGCGTCGGTCTAATGCGATGCGGTCTATCTCGATTGGTGGGGTCCGCGTAGAAGGGAACAAAGAAATGGGAAGAGCTATTATCAATCACTTTAAAGACGTCTCCTCAAGGAATATCCGAGGATTTGGAAGTGGCTGGGCCTGGGCACAACGCCTGTGGCGACCTCCTCTTGCGACCTGCTCACTCGCGCTGTGACTCTGGAGGAGATTAAGGATGCGGTCTGGGACCTGAATGCGGATGCCGCTCCTGGACCTGACGGTTTCCCGGTTTCTTTTTATAAGGACTTTTGGGATTTGGTTGGCACTGAGGTGTTGGGGCCGTCTCCGAATTTTGTTTGGGTAATGCGGGCTTTGAAAGGGTCAACCGTGCATTAATCATCTTACTACCCAAGTCTGCGGTGCCGGATTCTATTGATGACTACCGCCCAGTTGCGGTTTCTAACGCGCTATATCTGATTACCGCGAAGGTTTTCGCAGCTAGACTGAGTTGTGTTCTTCCTTGCGTTATCTCCCCGCTGCAGTCTGCTTTTATTCCGGGGGAGACAGATCTCGGATTGCCTCACGCTCGCGTCTGAGATCGTTGAGGACTGGCGGAGAAGGGATAAAAGCGGTGTTTTGTGGAAGGTGGACTTTGCTAAGGCTAACGATAGCATGGACTGGAGGTTCCTTTGGTCAGTGTTGTGAAGGAAGGGGTTCTCGGAGAATGGATTACTTGGATGAGGCGTTGTGTAACAACATCTTCTTTTACGATCATGGTGAATGGTCGCACGGAGGGGGCTTCTTCCAGCCTCGGAGGGGGGTGCGCCAGGGATGCCCTCTTGCTCCTATGTTGTTTGTCCTTGTGGCGGATGTCCTCTCTAGCATCGTGATTCGTGTTGTCAACTGTGGGCTCTCAAGTGGCTACTCGAGGGAGGGATCGCTGGTTCTGCTCCTACAGTACGCCGACGATACTCTATTCTTCATTGGGGGGGGGGGTTGCGGAGGCAAGTGGCATGGCTATGGCTCTGGAAATTTTCAGCGAATTGTCTGGGATGTTCAAGAACGTTGATAAGTCGAAGGTCGTCCCCATTGGACTCTCAGTGGTGGAGGCCGATGCCTATGCTCAGACGTTGGGATCGACTTGCAGCTCGTTGCCGATGGATTCTAGGGATGCCCTTGGCTACGGGCAGTACGAGGACGAGAGATTGACTCAGGGTCGTCGAGAAGGTTGAAGTGAGGTTGGCAGGGTGGAGGTCGGCTGTTCTGTCGAGGGGGGGGACGGTTGGTGCTCCTGAAGGCGGTCCTTTCCTCCATCATGATCTATTTCCTTTCCAACCGGCATATTCCAAAGGGTATTAGAGATTGGTTGGTGAAGAGGATGCGTAGCTTCTTATGAGGAAATCATAGGGGGGGCGAGGGGCTTCCATCTTGTTGGGTGGGAGGATATTACGGTCAAGAAGAATCAGGGAGGTCTGGGGGTAAAGTGTCTTCAGCAAATGAACGAGGCCTTGCTTCTTAAGTGGGTGAGTAGACTCTGGGGACCTGGACAAGATCTTGTTTGTACCGTGCTGCGCAAGATATACGGTGTTACAGGGGCGCCTCCAAGGCCGGGTGCTCAGATTGACTCCCCGACTCCATTCTGGAGGGGGGTCGTGGAGGTTTTTTCCAAGAACTTATCTTTGTTTAGACCGATCCATGGTGGGGGCGAATCTTTCGCTTTTTGGTCGGATGATTGGACTGGGGGGGCTTTGCTCGCGATTCCCACGGTTATTTGCTCTCGCCGATGACAAAATGATGACGGTTGCAGCTTGTTGGTTGGATGGTAATTGGTGCCCGACTTTCTCCTCTAATTTCTCCGACCAAAGATTGGAGGATTTCTTGGACCTGCTGGATGCTATCAAGGAGGTAGGGCGCCCTTCGGAGGGGAGAGACCGCTGGGGTGGGCATGCGGGCCAGTTTTCGGTTAAAAAGGCCTTTGGGGCTATTTGTAGACCACCGCCTTCCCGTTCAGCAATTTTGATCCGCGATTGTGCATTCCTCTGGGCGTTCAAGCTTCCTGAGCGAATTGGTTTCTTCTTATGGCTGTTTCGGAGACAAAGGCTGATGACGAGGGACCGGTGTACCAGGCTTCTTGGATCCACCTCTAACAGATGCCTACTCTGTGAGGAGGCGGTTGAGTCCACCGATCATCTGTTCTTCAAGTGCCCCAAGGTGCTTCAGATTTGGCATGGGGCGGGTTTGGCCTGGTGTTCCCTGGAGGGTATCGAGACGTTTTGCGGCTCGCTGGTGGAGAATAGGACTAGATCTAGGAGGGAGTTGATCTATCCTCTGGCTGTCCTATGGGCTATTTGGCTGGGGAGGAATGCCTTGGTGTTCTCGGGGCAGCGATTTTATAAGGAAAATGTGGAGATACATGCCAAATGTGTGGTGGAGTGGTTGATGTAATTGGTCGCTCCGTCGGCTGTACTTTTTGTATTTTTTTTCTTCTTTCTATTCTCGCTTTTTGAATAAAAGATGGGCCGAACACCAACGAGTGTCTCCCCCTATTTCAAGACTTCAAAAAAAAGAAGATTTTTATTAGTTTGCCAGTAGATGGCCGAATAATCGGTCAGTCAAGACCATTGATTGCATACTTATTATTCAGTCGGTCACTACCCACACAACATAGTCGGACCGACTATTCGATCTAGTTGGTCGACCATTGCAATAGTGAATAAAACTTGTGCCCCATTCTCATACTCCCTATCCTCCTGTCCTTGTTAGTATCGAGGTATCTGATCAAGTTAGTAAACCAAACAATTTGGGGGCGAATAGTTTGCCAATGTTGAAAATAAGAATGCAGAAGTGTTGTTAGAACAAGAATAAACAAACTAAAGAAATATAAAACATGGAACACTCAAGATTTTGCATGGAATCCTACTCTGAGAGGAGAGGGATGCAACCACGGGAAAATGCCTCTATTGCAATCTCTCAATGAGTACATGGAGTGTGAGGCTCTTTATTAGCCCCATAGACAGACCGAGGCCCTCAAATAGTAGATGTGGGACTAAACATGTGTAGGGAGAGGGGTAATTGGATCTTCGAGAGATCCAGTTACCCCTCTATTACATACTCCATCAGCCAACAAATTGGATGCAAATAAAAAGCATTTATTGTCTTATAATATTCCTCCCTTTTTATTTTATTCTTTTCTTTTCCTACCACTCAATGTTATGAAACAATCACAATCATGTTTTTCATTATAATTTTTTTCTTTTATCCATAACTTTTTTTTGTTAAAGATGTCTTTGTTTTTTACCTCTTTTTTTGAGTCTGGAGGCCATTGTTGTGCTTTAAAAAAACAACAAAAAATGATGATCTGATTCTGTGGATGCGTCCTGAGGCGATTCGCGAGGCGACTCGCGGGCCGACTCCCTGAGCGATTTCGAGGGTTGTGAGGGTTCCGAGGGCTTCGTTTCGCCAGGCGACTCCCAGGGAGACTTCGTGGGCGGCGCGACAGCGATCTCACGGTGGCTACGACCGCTTGCGGTTCCAGGGGCGGGCCACTCTCGACACATCGCGACTGGCTCCGCATCTTCGATGGGGGTCCGAGGGGGATACGCGCCATCGCATGAGTTGCGACTCTGAGGTAGCTCGGCTTGGCGCAAGGGTTGCGTCTGTGCGGGGTTGTCTTCGACCTAGGGCTGGCGCGCGTGAGTCCCTTATCGGGAGGATCGAACCCCGCTTCCAGGGGCATGCGGTGCTGCTCGAGTAGGGGTGCGTGGCTGACACTACTTGTGAGGCGGGCAGCGGAGATGATGTTGGGGCCGGGGGGTGGCGCCTTGTTGAGAAGCGTCGCAGGAGGCGACTCGCTGGGCTATCTCCGCGGGGTCGTGGTGCGCCGCTGCTATCTCCTTTCGGCCGGGGATGCTTCCGTTGTGGTGGAATGGATCATTGGGCGAGGGCGTGTCGCAACCCCCTACGTTGTTTCTCGTGCAGAGGTTTTGGTCATTCTCGGCGGTCTTGTCCGTTGGAAAATCACCGGGACACGATCTTGATCGGTGAGGGAACTGGTGAGGAGGCTCTCTTCTTGGCGAAATCTGACGTGGGGCTTGTGTCCAAGGCCTTCTTCAAAGGGGATGTGGCATGCCTTTCTCCATGGAGGGCGATGGCGAGGGGGCTTCGGGAAAACGAGGTACGAAGTTTGGTGGGAGGATCGGAGGTTGGGTCTTTGTGTCTGAAATGACGGAGGCCGAAAGATTCGGATGTCATGGTGACGCCTGCGGTGGTGGAAAGAGTCATTGTCAAGGGGTTGCCGTTGAGGGCGAGGACGAAGGAGCGCGTTTCGCGCTTGCTGCAGAATGTGGTTGTGGTCGACTCTGTCGAGTTCTCGGGGTGTCAACCGGGACAACCTTTGGATGTTCTTCTTCGGGTGGAGCCGGTCGGAGCTGAGAAAATGGGTTGGTGGGAGCTGTGGCTGGATGACAGGAAGATTCTGTTAGAACTGGTGGCCGCGGATGTCTGGGAGGCTATCCGGGCGGCTGAGAGGTGCAAGGGGGAGATTCAGGTGGTAGAGAACTCTTCGGGAGGTGGAGATGGAAGGCCAGAGCGGCATTGCGATGTGCAGACTATGGTGGAGGGGGCTCCGTCCCCGGAGAAGGTGCAGCCCTGTGCGGGGGTTCGGCCTTCGAGCGCGACTCACTCTCCAAAGCTGGCGATTCAGTTCGGCGCCATATCCGCGGCGGGTGCTTCGAGGCCAATGGTGGTTTCTATGCCATGTGGTCCTGCGGTTGACGCGGGAGGAGGTGCGATGGTTGGTGGATCCCTGCCTGTTGTTTCTCAGGAATTGTTGCGCCATGTGTGGTCGGTTTCTGAGCGGACGTGGCTCGAAGGCGCGGGTCAGTCTGGCTCGGTTTTTTCTTCCTCTTTTTTGGCTGGTAAGATGGTGCCTGCTCTGCTGGAGTTGGAGGACGTGGTTGGGGGTGCACCCGAGCCGAGGAGGGGTGATTTTGTGGGCGAGAAGCCTGCGGGGAAAGGGCTCAGCATTGCAGGGAGAGGGGATGACCTGCAGAGAGGGGAGGCGGGAACGGATGGGTCGGAAGTAAGGCAAATGAGCTCGGCTTGTGATGGGGCCGATTTGGTTGGAGTGGAAGGGGTGGCGGGGGACTCTCCTATGGTTGGTCTTGGGATCCTTGTTGAGGGGATGTGCTCTGGGCAGCATCTACCGGAGGGGGTTCACACTCTCAGTGAGGCTGCTGCGGAGAGCGGATGGCGTCTGCCTGTTCATCACTAATGTATACGATCCGTGTCGGCGGGAGGATGGTAGTCTGGCTGCGGACTTAGACTCTATTGTGCCTGAGGTGGGCGATGGAGCTTGGATCATCGGTGGAGACCTGAATGTCACTTTGTTCCCAGAAGACAGGCCAAGGGAGGGAGGTGGTTCAGATGCGGGGTCTGCAGATATGAGGGAAGTGGATCGTTCTCTGGGTTTGTCAGTTGTGGATGCGGCCGGATGCAAGTACACTTGGAGGAACATGAGATCGAAGTCCAGGCTCGACAGGTTTATGATGTCCGTTGAGGCGGGTGAGGCTTTCCCGCCGGCGAGGGCTTGGGCTCTTCCACGGACGCTCTCTGATCATACTCCAATTTTATGGTTCTCTAGGGAGGAACGCTTGGCTCGGTTCTACTTCCGGTTTGAGAAGAAGTTGGCTGTTGGAGGAAGGATTTCGGGACCTGGTGAGCCAACATTGGCGGGGGTTCTCGGTGGCAGGTTCGGCGGTGTCACGCTTTGCGGCCAAGCTGGATGCTCTTAGGCGGTTGTTGTTGTCTTTTGAGAAGGATGTTGCCAGGAGGCGGAGGGCCACCAAGGCCGAGGCAGAGGCAGGGATAAGCAGGTTAGACGGGCTCGATGATGACCGGGGGCTGACTTCGGAGGAGGTGGAGGAGAGGGCAGCTTGGTTAGAAGTTGTATATCAGGAGGACATGAAAGAAGAGGTTCATTGGAGACAGAGATCGAGACAGAAGTGGCTAAGGGAAGGTGATGTCAACACTCGCTTCTTCCATTCGGTGGCGTCAGAAAGGAGGAGAAGGGGCTTTTTACATGAGATAGAGGTGGGGGGCCAAAGGGTATCGGAAGAAAGGGACATTGGGGCCGCCTTGCGGGAGCACTTTTTTAGGGCTTCGAGGAGATTGAGTGAGGGAGAAGGCTGGGGTTGGACGGGTCGTGGGGCGGGGTCCCTGACTGGACCCCAGGCTGACTCGTTGGTGGCAGAATTTACGGAGGAGGAGGTGCGTAGGGCCATTTGGGAGTTGAATGCGGACGGGGCTCCGGGCCCGGATGGCTTCTCTGTGTCCTTTTACAGGGAGTTCTGGGACCTGCTGAAGGGCGACATTTTGGAGGTTCTGAATGAATTTAGGGATGGAAACATAGGTTTTGAGAAGGTTAACATGGCCTTGATCTTTCTACTGCCGAAGAAAGAGAACCCTTTAGAGGTTGGAGATTACAGGCCTATTTCGATCTCTAATGGCATTTATCTCATTGTGGCCAAGGTGTTGGCAAGCAGGCTTAGAGGTGTTTTGTCTTTCGTGATCTTACCAGCTCAATCTGCGTTCATTCCTGACAGATTTATGGCAGATGGAATCATGACCGCCTCGGAAGTCACTCGTGAATGGAAAAGGTTTAGGAAGAAAGGGGTTATTTGGAAGATTGATTATGCCAAGGTATATGATTGTGTCAGTTGGAAATTCTTGTGGGTAACATTGCAGAAAAGAGGATTTTCATAAAAAGTGGATTGCTTGGGTTAAGAGATGTGTCACTACTTGCTCCTGCTCTATGTTGGTTAATGGCAGACCAGAGGGAGGATGGTTTCAACCACAGAGGGGGTGCGTCAAGGTTGCCCTGTAGCTCCCCTGCTCTTTGTGTTGGTGGCGGATTGCCTAGCGGTATTGTTTCAAAGGGCGGTTGAAGAGAGCTGGTGCGAGGGATTCAGATTGGGGGACATCTTCGTTCCGGTGCTGCAGTATGCGGATGACACGCTGATCTTCTTGGGGGGGACGGAGGAGCAGAACTACAATGCGGCTGTATTGGTGGACATGTTTGGATGCCTATCTGGCTTGCAGATTAACAGGCAGAAGTCGACTCTGGTTACCCTTGGGATGCAGGATGAGGAGAGTAACAGGTTAGCCGCTTGAGCAGGTTGCCCTCTGGGGCGTCTGCCGATCACTTACTTGGGATTGCTTTGGTTGACGGTAGGCTGAGGAAGTCTGATTGGGACTGTGTTCTTCGGAGAATGGAGGAGCGGCTGCAGGGATGGAAGGTTACAACTTTATCCAAGGGTGGAAAGCTTACATTGCTAAAGCACGTCCTCTCCGCCATTACGATCTTTTTCTTCTCGACCCATCTAATGCCCGTTGGGGTCAAAAGGAAGGTGGAGTCGTTGATGAGATCCTTTTTCTGGTCAGATGGGAGGCTGACAAAGAGGGGATTGCACTTGGTGGCTTGGAAGGATATTGTTGTACCGGTTTCGGAAGGTGGCCTGGGAGTCAGGGATGTGGAATCAATGAATAAGGCCTTGTTAGCCAAATGGGTGGTGCGTATTTGGGGTTCTTCCGACTCGCGAGAGGGTGGTCTGGTGTTGCGGTTGTTGAGGGCGATCTATGGGGTCTCGGGAGAGTTAGTGGCTGCAAGAAAGCGTCATGAGTCTTCGTTGTGGAGCGGGATCCGTGTCGTGATTCCGGGGCTCAGGGCTTGCCTTCAGCCGAGGTTGGGGAATGGTCTCCGGTTCAGATTTTGGCAGGATGATTGGACGGGAGAGGGGGCGCCGGCGATCCGCTTCCCTAGGTTGATGGCGCTTGCCGTGGACAAGGGGGCGCTGGTGACGGAGGTGGTAGACTCTGGATCGTGGGCACCGAGGTTTCTGACGGCTCTCTCGGATCAGAGATTGCAGGATTATTTGCGGCTGCTTGCGGAGATTCCCTCTGCCGGGGAGATGTCGGGCGAGCCTGATCACTTTGAGTGGGCAGATGGTAAGTTCTCAGTAAAGATTACATATAGGAAGTTGTGTGGAGGTGTGGTGGACCGTGACGAGGCTCTATGTGCGGATGTGAAGATGATCTGGGCAACAAAGATTCCTGCTCGGGTTAAGGTGTTCCTGTGGTGTTTAAGAAGAGATCGGCTATGTGACAAAGTGAGAAAGGGTAGACTGCTGGGCGTGACGGACATTGAATGCGACAGATGTGAGGCTGGTGTGGAAGATGCGGATCACATCTTCTTCGGCTGTAGGACTTCGGCAAATGTGTGGGCCTCTTTGGGGCTGCCATGGGTACAGGCATCCTGTGCAGATCTGTTTTGGACATCTATTCGGGCGGTGGGGCTTGGATCCTCCGGTGATGTCTCCAGGACTTTTGCCGCGTTGTGGGCTATTTGGCTCGGCAGGAATGATGCCATCTTCAAGGGGCAGCGCTTCTACTATGAAAATGTATTAGCTTAGTGTAACGCTCTGTACAATTTCTGGGTATCCAGCTGATGTACTTTCTCGGTAATTAATGAAATTTTGGTGTGATGACTCCCATCTTGGGAGGGCTCCCCCCTCGTTATTTTTCAAAAAAAAACAACAAAAAAGAAAACACTTGGGCCTAAAGCTCAGTACAACCAACGAGGAGCACCATTCCTTTGTAGACTACTTCCTTGTTATGACATTGACACAGGGAGAGCTGTGTTCGACATATATATTTTGTTGCACGGATTATGCCGTGCATGGTGGATGCAAGATTTGCAGATGTTGCTGAGTTGGATTTTATATCATTGGATTGGCATCTGATCACAAGATTAGTTGAGCGACGGATTCCAGAGATGCACATGTTCCATATATGTCATGAGGATATGACAGTTTCATTAGAGGATATATTTGTACCAATGGGATTACGGATTGACGACAAGCCTCTCACTGGTATGACAACCACTTATGGGGACGCGGGTGGCTATTACACGTGCGAGTAATTAATAAAGATATTATTAGATCTTGTGTAGTCACAAGTTAGTTGTACGTATTGTTTACTTAGAATCTCAGATATTGCACGGTGTAGATGGCATGACTTTATAGAGATATGTTTGCGCATAAATCCCACTGTTACTGGATGGTATTTTATTTATAGACAAGCCAAGTTCTCTTATTTCTATTATCACTTGCCATTGCTTTTGGATTTCCAGGCTGTGGAAAGACTTGATTAGGGTTCATCAACATTGGCATAACCGTACAGACTTCTGTGTTATGCATATAATACATGGACACGATTGCTGGTTCTGTTACTCTTCTGCAACTGTGGGCATGGGAATGGTTTCCTCACATAACACCAGTTGTACAACAATAACCATAGAGGCAGGGAAAATCTTTGGACCTTCGCCGATCAACAACATTTTGATATTGAAGACATCTTATACATGCGGTAAGACCATACATGGATGCATTTGTATGCAATCGAAGATTAGGTACTTATACTGTGTATATCCAATTAATTTATAATTTGCAATATTTTGGGGATGTTTACTCCATGAACCTTACAAACTTTGCAAATTATCTTCTCAACCCTATATTCTTCGTAATTATCACTTAAACCCCCACAAACTTGCTAACTCTTACATTATGTACCCTTTGGTTAACTCTCAATTGATCGTTAAGATAAACATATTCGTCAAATATACAAGATATCCACCCCCATCTTACATCATATTTACTAACAATATCCTTCCTCATCTTCTTTCCCCTCCCCTCCCTTCCCCCTTCTCCCTCTTCCCTCCACGATACTGTCTCCCCCCAATGACAATACTTATTAGCGGAATTATTCTTTCAAATTTGCAGTTATCATGAATAATATACTTTATAATCGATTAATTTATTATGATGTTGTTTGGTTTGGGACGTCACCTCATGCTTTTGTTTATACAAAGTATATGGTGTAACATGTTGTTAATGTGCTAAATACATTTTATTCGTATTTATATACATGTAACAGTGTGTAATTTATTGTCATAAGAGATAAACTGATTATAGTCCGTGAAAAAAATACTTTTCTAAGTCATTTTTGAAATCTATCGATATCTATGTTATATCCCGGTATATCCTCGACATATCCATATTCAGACCTACCAATAAAATATTGATATTGATATTTCAAACCTTAGCCACACTCCAGCCCTCCTCGAAAACAAGCTCCCCACCTCTGTCTTCGTTGCTGCATGGCTTGCCTTTGTACGAGCACCTGCTGATCCTCATCGTCAGCGTTGACGAGGTACTTGAGGTCGTTGATGTCTACTTCCACACCACCACTTCCATGACCATACCAATCCTCAATCAAATTGCTCATTTCATGGATCTTCATAGGCATCTCCTTTTCCAATCGCATAATCTTCACAACTGGCTCCCCTTTGGAATCTCCCTCAAGAATTGAGGTCCTCTTCTTCTTAAACACCTCCATAACCCTCCTTACATCCTCCTCAAGCTCCAATTGCCCATTTGGTCTCCCCCCTTGTTTATATTGGCAACGTGGGTTCACGAAGATGTTCCGACAACTAGCCCCTTGACCTCCGACGAGTGTTCTGCTCATTCTATGTACATTTCCCTTCCCATTTGTCTTTATCTTCTTCCGGCCACCAGTCTTCTTTTATTAATTTCTTTCCCGTGCATCTATAAATGTTGCAGAAGTCGGTATTCAGTATTCAGTCGGAGGAGTAACTGAATAGAGAATAATCGGTATTTGGGTGACTATTTGAAAATATTCGATTTTGTATATTTTTTATTATTTTAAATATAAGATTTAATTCTAATACATATATTTTTATATATTTATAAATATATGACCATCAATTAACAAGATTCCAAGATAAAAGTACCATTTAACGAGATGCATATATGAATCTTTGACATTTCTAGTAATATTGCTATAAATGATCAGCCTTCATAATTAAAATATAAAAATAAAATAACATAAATTCAGCCGTCGACCAGTAGTCAACCAAATAGTCGTCCAGTGGACCGAATAGTCAAACCGACTATTCGGTCCAGACAACAATTGGATGTCTATTTATTGTTCAGTCAGGGACCCCCTGGACCCCATAGTCGGACCGACTATTCACTATAGTCGGCCGACTATTGCAACGGTCACTTACAATGATATCTTCCTCATTCCTCTTTCTCTGCTCTTTCTCCCTCATTGTATAAATCGAACCCATCTTGCACAACGCCCTCGATGTCTCTCCTTTATCTCGTGTTATGATATCCGAGCATCCCCTCACAAATTCCTTCATTCCCTTGCCCATACTAGAGCCTCAACCATTCACATCTCTTTCCCCAAATCCCCATATGAGATGTACACCAAATACCCATGGGCATCGGGTCAAAACTCTTGGTCTCGAAATCGAACTCTAAATCGTAGGTCATCGGGACCACATTCATTGGAGCTCCTGCTCATATAAGACTGAGAGAAACTGAAGCCACATAGCCCCCCTCGTTGGACATCCGAGTAGTAGCTTGCATCCGAGGTTGAGTCTCTTGCCGCCATTCCTTTACTGGATCAACCAAGGGGCTCCAAGTAACGCAATCACTAGAGAGTGGAGGATCAGATTTAAACATGATTAGTTGTCACTGTCATCCGACTCACATTTAAGCTAAGAGAAGAAGGCGGCAGAGGATCAGTCACCATTGATTATACTATCTAAGCCGTTGCCGCCCAGCAAAGGATATCCATCTGATCAAATGCAATCTAATCTTCATCCACAAAATGATGTTCTTGAGATACCAGTCGTTGATCACGCTCCCAGGTCAATCATCATCATCCTTCACCATTGAAAAAATCCACCATCAGATCTTCTTCGTCTTTCGATTAACTCAAGACTAACCCAAGATATTAACTCAAGGAGAGTTATAAATTGATGACATGAGTTGTCACATAAGATGAGGCATGTTTACAGGAGTTAAGTGATAATTACGAAGAATACCGGGTTAATCAGGTAATTTATAAAGTTCATAGGATTCATGGTGTAAAAATATCAATATTTTATGTTAATTGAATTATTCTTTATAGGTGATGTGGAGGTCTTCCATTGTTTCATTGCTAGACTATTGCTTAGCGGGCTATGAGATATATAGAGCCAAATTACCGTTGATTTACTTACTAAAGCATTACTATCTCAATAGGATAATGCATCAATTTGGCAATTGTCAATGAATTCATCTTGTTTGTGATATAGATCTTGTGTTGCGTGCCATTGACTTGAGAGAGATGGTGGATGCTAACTAGAGGGACAAACACGCAACACATTGCAGAATGGAGTGTATGAAGGAATATGATTGCACCAAATGGAAGCCAAGTCACTGATTATTATTTCGATTGGTATCTACATATCAAAAGGAAATTTATTAGAAGAGTGTCTGCAATGTTGGCATATAATATAAGTAGATTTCCATATTTTTATAAATATTTATTAAAAAGATGGTATTATATTTATCTTTTTTGATCCTAATTGCAGAGGTCCAGTGGGATATATTCATAGAGATGGCAGAAACTAACCTAACCCATCAAGAACGTGGAGACATAGGTTTGCGATGTAAGAGAGCAATGGAACAATTGCTAGCAACACAAATTTTGGATGTCCAAGCACAAATTGATGAACAAAAAGAAAATCCCATAACTCCACCAATGTGAGGGTGTGGTAGAGGATGAGGTAGAGGTCCAGGCCACATCCGATAGAAGATGATGCGTATCAGTCACACTGTGGATGTTGTCAAGGGTGTCAGGGGGCTCATGCTCGTGGAGACTACATCCATGTAGCAGAATTGCACCTTCCGCATGATGATGTTGCAAATGAGCACTAAATACCATATATTATTTTGGATATGTCTGATACATCCGATGTGGAGGTGAATGAGGATGATACCAAGCAAGATTCCACACCATCCCTGGAGGTGTTTGAATATGGTCCATAGGTTCAATTTGTTACATGTAATCTGGAGATGCATGAACATGAATTATCCACTCCATCAGTGCCACATAAGCACTATGATGGAGAAGAAGATAGAGGAGTGAATATTATATACGCTAACCCGATCCCTCCTCCTATACAAGACTTTGATGAAGTTGTAGATTCAACTAGATTGTGGCATATTCCCAAATATCTGGAGTTGATCATGCCAATATACCGATGCCATTTGAACACCCTCCATTAATACAAATATTTCAAAGGAGGATACATTCAAAAAAAATGGCATACAACTGTAGTTATTTTACTTTGGTTCTTTTTTCTTGAATGAAATGTGTTTCTTAAATGACGATTCTCTGATTTCATGTGCTTGTCATTGTTGAGATGATGAATGGAGTTTGTTTACTATTTTGCTAACAAGTTGTTTTGTTTAGTTACTGTTCAGTTTACAAATCCAGCCAGATATCGCATACTCATTATCTCCTAAATATAACACATTTACCAGATGCACTAATAGCACATATATAAATGCCATATAACTACAATACTAACAAAATAATGTTGACCATAATCGAGGAATCATTTTCCCCCAAACACAATGATTTTTTCTTGTGGGTCTCATATACTGTAACTCCAAGAAAGGGCCCCTTCCCTGCATAAGCATCAAGATTAGCCTCTATTATATGTGAACATCAAAGAATGAGTTTTTCTCATATATATATATATATAGAGAGAGAGAGAGAGAGTAGATAGATCTCAAGAACGGTTCTCAAAGAGGAACCTTAAGGAAGGGATCTTGTTTCGGGGGCGTCCATGAATTAAGGACGATCAGATGGGTCTCAATTAGGTGATCTCAAGCAAAAAAAAGTTCTGATATACTATGTTACTCTTTTTTCACATACTTGCCAATATTGAGGTATCCGGTCGAGTTGTTTTTTTCCTTAATTTCCTCCTTTTTTACTCTTTTTAAAATGTTCCTACTATGCGATTTTTTGAAACAATCCCAACCATTTTTTATGATTTTTTTATTTTTTCCTCCATGACCTTAACTTTTTTATGTTTTCCTTTCTCCCTCGATTTTTTTGAAACTGGACGCCCTTGACAAGAGCACACCCATGGCCATGGGGAGCACTGCTCGCTTTTCATCTTTGATGGCAACTAGTCTAGGGTTACCAAGAAAAAGAACCCATCTTTGATCTCGATGGCATCGCCTCTTGCTCCTATCGTACACCATATGACGTCTTCTCTTTATCGAGTGTTGTTGCCAAGCTTGAGGTGGATCGGCTGTGTTTGTTCACCAACAACTTGCTGCGCCTGGTGCTACTACCAGAACACTGACAGAGTGATCGTCGGCACCACCTTTGTGCAGAGCAGTCATGCATGCTGCCATCTTCCTCGTTGCTGAGGATTGTAACTGATGCAGTTTTGCCCAGTTTTGAGGGGCTAGATGGAATTTTACCATGAAAGACAGAATTTCAGGAGTCTTTTTGCAATTGTTTTATTTATTTATTATGTAATTTTCTAATTTTGGAGTCCATAGTCTAGGGTTTTGCTCCCATTGTTATAAAAGGAGCCTTATTGGGAACAGGGGCAGCAGCTTTTGGCAGATACCAACAAAACCCTACGGGCCCCCTTTCTCTTTCCTCTCTTCTTCCCTCCCTCTCTCCCCGAAACCCCTTCTCTTCCCACCGTTCTTTCCCCTTAACCCTAACCCTCCCTTCCCTTTCTCCTTCCCTACGATCGCCCACCCTCGCCCTCAACGCCTACACGATTTATTTCCCCAACAGCCCGCTCGACATCACCACCACCCATAGCGCGACCCAACTTCCATGCCATCAACTTCATCATCGCCATCTCCTTGCCGCCAACATCTGCTCCAACTCTATTGATCGCCGCCACACCAGATCAGTCGTAGCCGTGCCACGATCTGCGCCACCTAACCTCTGAAACACCTCTGTCCGTTGTCAATTCCTGTCGGATATGCCGTCCTCTGGATTCCTGGTTTGCCTTATTTATTTACTATCAGTTATTTACTACTACCGATTTAAGTCTTAATGGTCTGCTGTTGTTTCTAATTAAAGGAGTCAAAGTTCTGTTCATTGTCTCTCAATTTTCCATTAGCTATTATTTTTTTTATCTCCTGGAAATTGTCTACCGTACGTTTCTTTTCACAAGCATTGTTCCCAGTAGATTGTTGTGGTTATTTAACTCCTGTTTCCCTTTTATCAATGGTTGGTTTGCTCTGATTTTCGGTTCTCCTGTGAAGCTGCTTCATTACTCGTAAGATCCGATTGCTTATTACTCTTATTTGGCCTATCTGGGAGTGGCGAATTACTAGACAATGTCATGCATTGCAGTCCCATCATCGTTGTGCTAGGATTATTGCGACAAACCGCTAACATCATTTGTTTGAATTTCTCATTGGTGTAACCCATCTTTTGAGATTGCATCAAGTGGTATCAGAGCGAAAGATCCGAGTCATATCATTGTCTTGCATTTCAAAAAAAAAATCATATTGCATTTGTTGAGTCCCTAGACCCGTGAGAACTGGACTTCTATGGCTCGCCACCCTGATCCCATGGCGCGATTGGAAGCACTGATAGCAAACTTGGGTGAGGAAATCCGACGCACTAACACCCGTCTAGAAAACACGGTAGAAGGGACAATAGCCGCTCTTCCACTTCTAGTGGGCGACATCATAATCCTCGTAATCCCCGACATCGTGGACATGACCCAATTGTCTTTGATCCTAATTCTGAAAGCGATGTTAGCGATGAACCATCCCTACATCTGGAGTCGCCGCCACCCTCAGGTGACGAGGAGGGTGAGAATCGAATACCTCGTGGACGTCGACCTGAAGAACATGATAGAAGGAGAGAGCCTGAGCTGCGTGGTCGACCACATAATCAAAATCAAGATCCAAATTGGGACCGGGGGATAAGGATTGACGTTGCCGCCTTTGATGGACGACGCGATCCAGACATCTTTCTAGATTGGATGGATCAGTTGGAACATTTCTTTGTTTGGAAGGAACTACCGAGTGAGCGGAGAGTACAGTTTAGCACGTTAAAGCTGAAAGGATTTGCCTTACTTTGGTGGAAACGTCTCCAGGAAGAACGTCATCGCCAGGGAAAAGAACGCATTCGTTCTTGGACAAGGATGCAACAGAAACTTCGGGACAAGTTTCTTCCAGAGGAGTATCGACAGAACTTGTACAATCGCCTTCAAAACCTCCGTCAAGGAACACACACTATTAGGGAATATACTGAAGAGTTCCAAGTTCTGATAGCTCGGAATAACTTAAAAGAAAGCGATTCTCAACTGGTGGCCCGATACACACATGGATTACGAACCAACATCCAAGATGAATTGTACATGTGTGACTGTCGAACAATAGACACTGCCCATGATAGAGCTGAAAGAGTTGAAGCGAAATTATCCAGGAACCTCACACGACGCACGACGATTACAACTGCCTCTGTTGCTACACCCGCACAGTCAACCATCAAATCAGGGGGTCCTATACCTCGCACTATTACTGGAAGTGCAAGTTCACATCCCCGACCAGCTCATGCTGGGTCAGGAATTCTCGAAGCTCGACCTGCAGTAGGACCCGATACTTGTTTCAGGTGCCTTCAGAAAGGGCATCGCGCAGCAGAGTGTCCCAACCCACGTGTGGCAAGTGCGCACTTAGTGCATGACGAACATGATAATGAGGACACCCCTACCGAGGAGAATGAACCAGAAATGGTGACTGGCTACACCAACGTCAACGAGGATTACGAAGAAGTTGAGGTTGAAGCAGAAACCCATGGACCCTTCCTTTTGATTGAACATGATGACTCTATTCGAGAAGACGATGTACCTACCGAAAAGTTGGAGCCTCTTATGCTGACCCCAAAAGTTGAGAGTGACGATGCTTGGTTAAGGAGAAGCATCTTCCGCACTACATGCGCATCCAACGGTCACCGGTGTTCTTTAGTCATTGACGGAGGAAGCGTGGAAAACTTTGTTGCCCAGGCGATGGTGGATAAATTGGGATTGCAAACGCAACCATTGGATCGACCATATCAAGTGGCGTGGTTTAAGGGTGGGACTCAAATGCCAATCCAACGTCAATGCCTTGTCAAATTTTCCATAGGCCCCACATATAGAGACGAGATCTGGTGTCATGTTGCGCCTATGGATGTGTGTCACATCTTACTGGGACGACCTTGGCAGTTTGATCGAGACACAGACCATAAGGGAAGGAAGAACACCTACACATTTTTGATGGACAAGATGCGAATTACCCTCAAACCTCAACGAAATGCCCCTAGCCCTAGGCAAACGACCATCACTTCTTACAAAGGTACTTCGATTGATCGTCAAAAGTCTGTAATTGCCCAAACACCACCACACTCAGGTGACTCACTTGTTGTTCTCCAAGCATCTCCCTTCCAACGCTAACTCCAAGAATCGCATTTTGTCTTTGACCTTATTGGAAAGGAAATTGAGAGTGACGTTGTGAATTCAGATAAAGTAGACCCAGAAGTCGCTCCGATCTTGGAAGAGTTTGCAGATATTATGCCAGACGACCTCCCCGATGGACTTCCACCGCTAAGGGACATACAACACCATATAGACCTAGTCCCTGGAGCTAGCCTGCCTAACCTGCCCCACTATCGAATGAGCCCAAAGGAACATGAAGAGATGCAACGACAAGTAGTGGAGTTGTTGAGTAAAGGATATGTACGCGAAAGTATGAGTCCTGTTGCTGTTCCTGCTCTCTTAACTCCAAAAAAGGACGGAACTTGGAGAATGTGTGTGGACAGTCGAGCCATCAACAAAATCACGATAAAGTACCGCTTTCCGATACCTCGAGTAGATGACATGCTGGATATGTTGACTGAGGCATGCATATTCTCTAAGATGGACCTGCGGAGTGGTTACCACCAGATTCGAATTAGACCTGGAGATGAGTGGAAAACGGCCTTTAAAACCCGTGAGGGCCTGTATGAGTGGTTAGTGATGCCCTTCGGCCTGACCAATGCTCCTAGCACCTTTATGCGTATAATGAACCATGTCTTGAGGCCACTCATTGGGAAATTTGTGGTTGTTTATTTTGATGACATCCTAATCTACAGTGGCAACCGGAGAGAACACTTGTGCCATCTCCGTCAGGTGCTTACCATCTTAAGAGAACATAAGCTCTTTGTTAACTTCAAAAAGTGTGCCTTCCTCACCGACTCAGTTAACTTCTTGGGTTACATTGTCTCTGCTGATGGTATCAAGGTTGACCCGATTAAGATTGAAGCCATTAGAAGTTGGCCAACCCCCAAGACCCTTACAGAGATACGCAGTTTTTTAGGCTTGGCTTCCTTCGATCAACGCTTTGTGAAGAATTTCAGTAGCCAAGCTGGTGCAATTTCAGATTGTTTACGTGGAGGTAACTTTTCATGGACATTGGAAGCTGAAAAGAGCTTCCAAAAGCTCAAAGAACATCTAACTCAGGCCCCTACATTGGTTTTACCTGATTTCAACAAGATGTTCGAAGTTGATTGTGATGCCTCACACGTTGGTATTGGCGCCGTCCTTAGCCAGGAAGGACGACCAGTTGCTTATTTTAGCGAGAAATTGAATGATGCACGCTCACGCTATTCCACGTACGACGTGGAATTCTATGCCATTGTTCAAGCCCTTAAGCATTGGCGCCACTATCTCATTCAACGTGAATTCATCCTCAATTCTGACCATGAGGCCTTACGCTATCTGCAATCCCAGAAAAATCTCAACAAAAGGCATGCAAAATGGGCAAGTTTCTTGCAAGAATACACATTCCATTTGAAACACAAGGCTGGCATTAAGAATCGAGTGGCCGATGCTTTGAGTCGTCGAGCCCACCTGCTTGCAGCAGTCACTGTAGAGACCATAGGGTTTGAGCATATCAAAGAGTTATATCAAGAGGATCATGACTTCAACAAACCCTACCATGACTGCCTGAATCATCTTACTGATCAGTATCTCCTCCAAGATGGTTATCTCTTCCGTGGGTCACAACTATGCATTCCAGCTACATCATTACGGGAAAGCTTAATCTTGGAATTGCACAGAGGGGGTATTGGTGGACATTTTGGGATTGACAAAACTTTACACCTCCTTCAAGGGAGATTTTATTGGCCACGAATGAGGAAGGATGTGACGCAAGCAATTTAACGTTGCTAGACTTGTCAACGTTTTAAGGGTCAAAAACAGAACACTGGCTTGTACACCCCCCTACCTATTCCTGCATGCCCTTGGGAAGACATCACTATGGATTTTGTTATCAGGCTCCCTCAGACAGCTAGGAAAGTGGATTCCGTGTTTGTCGTAGTTGATCGGTTCTCTAAGATGGCACATTTTATCCCAGGTAGAAAAACATCTGATCCATCTCATATAGCTGATCTTTTCTTTAAAGAAGTTGTTCGTCTGCATGGCATACCGCATTCATTTACGTCTGATAGGGACACTAGGTTCTTAGGGCATTTTTGGAGGACATTATGGTCTAAGTTGGGCACTCGTATACAATACAACACTGCATATCACCCCCAAACTGATGGCCAAACAGAAGTAGTAAACAGATCTTTGGGAAACTTGCTTCGTTGTCTTGCAGGAGAACGACCCACTCAGTGGGACTTGGTCCTTCCTCATGCTAAGTTTGCATACAATAGTTCATCTTGTCGGTCTACCGGAAAATCTCCTTTTGAATGTGTCTTCGGTTACCCCATTCCTCACGTCCTTGGTAGAGTCCCTCTGAATCGACCCGAGCGGGCAAGTGCTACCGCGGATGAGTTGGCTGATCATATCCACCTACTCCACCAAGAAATCTATGCCAAACTTCAAGAAACTTCCACTAAATACCAAACCCAAGCCAATACCCACAGGAGGGAAGTTGAGTTCAAAGAAGGAGAATTGGTAATGGCCCATTTTCAGAGAGCGTTTCCCTAAGAGAACCCACCACAAATTAAGCCCAAAGAAATTTGGTACTTTCAAAATCGTTAGAAAAGTTGGTCCGAATGCCTATGTCTTGGATTTGCCGTCGGAATTCAGCACCTCACCAATATTTAACATATCTGATTTATACCCATATTTTGAGGAAGACGCAGCTAGTCCGGAAAGTTTATCATTGGATTCATCATCGTCAACCACTGCAACTGCACCATCTCCAGAAGCGGTTGAAGATATCTTGGATGTTCGTGAATTGACAACACGTCATGGCATTACTAGACGCTTCCTAGTACGATGGACGGGACGCCGCTTGGAGGATAGTTCATGGATCGAAGAACATGATTTGGAGAAGCTTCATCCCGACCTTTTGCGGAACTACTACAACGCAATCTTGCCGGAGCAAGATTCTCTCCAAACAGGGGAGAATTGATGCAGTTTTGCCCAGTTTTGAGGGGCTAGATGGAATTTTACCATGAAAGACAGAATTTCAGAAGTCTTTTTGCTGCTGCCCCTGTTCCCAATAAGGCTCCTTTTATAACAATGGGAGCAAAACCCTAGACTACGGACTCCAAAATTAGAAAATTACATAATAAATAAATAAAACAATTGCAAAAAGACTCATGAAATTCTGTCTTTCATGGTAAAATTCCATCTAGCCCCTCAAAACTGGGCAAAACTGCATCAATTCCCCCCTGTTTGGAGAGAATCTTGCTCCGGCAAGATTGCGTTGTAGTAGTTCCGCAAAAGGTCGGGATGAAGCTTCTCCAAATCATGTTCTTCGATCCATGAACTATCCTCCAAGCGGCGTCCCGTCCATCGTACTAGGAAGCGTCTAGTAATGCCATGACGTGTTGCCAATTCACGAACATCCAAGATATCTTCAACTGCTTCTGGAGATGGTGCAGTTGCAATGGTTTACGATGATGAATCCAATGATAAACTTTCCGGACTAGCTGCGTCTTCCTCAAAATATGGGTATAAATCAGATATGTTAAATATTGGTGAGGTGCTGAATTCCGGCGGCAAATCCAAAACATAGGCATTCGGACCAACTTTTCTAACGATTTTGAAAGGACCAAATTTCTTTGGGCTTAATTTGTGGTGGGTTCTCTCAGGGAAACACTCTCTCTGAAAATGGGCCATTACCAATTCTCCTTCTTTGAACTCAACTTCCCTCCTGTGGGTATTGGCTTGGGTTTGGTATTTAGTGGAAGTTTCTTGAAGTTTGGCATAGATTTCTTGGTGGAGTAGGTGGATATGATCAGCCAACTCATCCGCGGTAGCACTTGCTCGCCCAGGTCGATTCAGAGGGACTCTATCAAGGACGTGAGGAATGGGGTAACCGAAGACACATTCAAAAGGAGATTTTCCGGTAGACCGACAAGATGAACTATTGTACGCAAACTCAGCATGAGGAAGGATCAAGTCCCACTGAGTGGGTCGTTCTCCTGCAAGACAACGAAGCAAGTTTCCCAAAGATCTGTTTACTACTTCTGTTTGGCCATCAGTTTGGGGGTGATATGCAGTGCTGTATTGTAGACGAGCGCCCAACTTAGACCATAATGTCCTCCAAAAATGCCCTAAGAACCTAGTGTCCCTATCAGACGTAAATGAATGCGGTATGCCATGCAGACGAACAACTTCTTTGAAGAAAAGATCAGCTATATGAGATGCATCAGATGTTTTTCTACATGGGATAAAATGTGCCATCTTAGAGAACCGATCAACTACGACAAACACGGAATCCACTTTCCTAGCTGTATGAGGGAGCCCGATAACAAAATCCATAGTGATGTCTTCCCAAGGGCGTGCAGGAATGGGTAGGGGGTGTACAAGCAAGTGTTCTGTTTTTGACCCTTAAAACGTTGACAAGTCTGGCAACGTTGAATTGCATGCGTCACATCCTTCCTCATTCGTGGCCAATAAAATCTCTCTTGAAGGAGGTGTAAAGTTTTGTCAATCCCAAAATGTCCACCAAGACCCCCTCCGTGCAATTCCAAGATTAAGCTTTCCCGTAATGATGTGGCTGGAATGCATAGTTGTGGCCCACGGAAGAGATAACCATCTTGGAGGAGATACTGATCAGTTAGATGATTCAGACAGTCATGGTATAGTTTGTTGAAGTCATGATCCTCTTGATATAACTCTTTGATATGCTCAAACCCTATGGTCTCTACAATGACTGCTGCAAGCAGGTGGGCTCGACGACTCAAAGCATCGGCCACTCGATTCTTAATGCCAACCTTGTGTTTCAAATGGAATGTGTATTCTTGCAAGAAACTTGCCCATTTTGCATGCCTTTTGTTGAGATTTTTCTGGGATTGTAGATAGCGTAAGGCCTCATGGTCAGAATTGAGGATGAATTCACGTTGAATGAGATAGTGGCACCAATGCTTAAGGGCTTGAACAATGGCATAGAATTCCACGTTGTACGTGGAATAGCGTGAGCGTGCATCATTCAATTTCTCGCTAAAATAAGCAACTGGTCGTCCTTCCTGGCTAAGGACGGCGCCAATACCAACGTGTGAGGCATCACAATCAACTTCGAACATCTTGTTGAAATCAGGTAAAACCAATGTAGGGGCCTGAGCTAGATGTTCTTTGAGCTTTTGGAAACTCTTTTCAGCTTCCAATGTCCATGAAAAGTTACCTCCACGTAAACAATCTGAAATTGCACCAGCTTGGCTACTGAAATTCTTCACAAAGCGTCGATAGAAGGAAGCCAAACCTAAAAAACTGCGTATCTCTGTAAGGGTCTTGGGGGTTGGCCAACTTCTAATGGCTTCAATCTTAATCGGGTCAACCTTGATACCATCAGCAGAGACAATGTAACCCAAGAAGTTAACTGAGTCGGTGAGGAAGGCACACTTTTTGAAGTTAACAAAGAGCTTATGTTCTCTTAAGATGGTAAGCACCTGACGGAGATGGCTCAAGTGTTCTCTCCGGTTGCCACTGTAGATTAGGATGTTATCAAAATAAACAACCACAAATTTCCCAATGAGTGGTCTCAAGACATGGTTCATTATACGCATAAAGGTGCTAGGAGCATTGGTCAGGCCGAAGGGCATCACTAACCACTCATACAGGCCCTCACGGGTTTTAAAGGCCGTTTTCCACTCATCTCCAGGTCTAATTCGAATCTGGTGGTAACCACTCCGCAGGTCCATCTTAGAGAATATGCATGCCCCAGTCAACATATCCAGCATGTCATCTAGTCGAGGTATCGGGAAGCGGTACTTTATGGTGATTTTTTTGATGGCTCGACTGTCCACACCCATTCTCCAAGTTCCGTCCTTTTTTGGAGTTAAGAGAGCAGGAACAGCAACAGGACTCATGCTTTCGCGTACATATCCTTTACTCAACAACTCCACTACTTGTCGTTGCATCTCTTCATGTTCCTTTGGGCTCATTCGATAATGGGGCAGGTTAGGCAGGCTAGCTCCAGGGACTAGGTCTATATGGTGTTGTATGTTCCTTAGCGGTGGAAGTCCATCGGGGAGGTCGTCTGGCATAATATCTGCAAACTCTTCCAAGATCGGAGCAACTTCTGGGTCTACTTTATCTGAATTCACAATGTCACTCTCAATTTCCTTTCCAATAAGGGCAAAGACAACATGCGATTCTTGGAGTTGGCGTTGGAAGGGAGAGCTTGGAGAACAACAAGTGAGTCACCTGAGTGTGGTGGTGTTTGGGCAATTACAGACTTTTGACGATCAATCGAAGTACCTTTGTAAGAAGTGATTGTCGTTTGCCTAGGGCTAGGGGCATCTCGTTGAGGTTTGAGGGTAATTCGCATCTTGTCCATCAAAAATGTGTAGGTGTTCTTCCTTCCCTTATGGTCCGTGTCTCGATCAAACTGCCAAGGTCGTCCCAGTAAGATGTGACACACATCCATAGGTGCAACATGACACCAGATCTCGTCTCTATATGTGGGGCCTATGGAAAATTTGACAAGGCATTGACGTTGGATTGGCATTTGAGTCCCACCCTTAAACCACGCCACTTGATATGGTCGATCCAATGGTTGCGTTTGCAATCCCAATTTATCCACCATCGCTTGGGCAACAAAGTTTTCCACGCTTCCTCCATCAATGACTAAAGAACACCGGTGACCGTTGGATGCGCATGTAGTGCGGAAGATGCTTCTCCTTAACCAAGCATCATCACTCTCAACTTTTGGGGTCAGTGTAGAGACTTATATATATGTTACGTTTTATTGTTTCATAATTTCTATTTATATTTTGTAAGACTCTGTAATTTACCCAAGGGTTTTCTCCCTATATAAGAGACCCGAGGGCTATATGGAATAGACACATCAGAGTATTGTTTTACTCTAACATGGTATCAGAGCCCTAACCCTAACCTAGGGTTTTCTCCACCCGCCCCCCCCACCCCGCGCCGTCGCCGCCCACAAGCCCGCCGGGCCCCCAGCCCTCTCCGCCGGGCCCCCAGCCCTCTCCGCCAGCCTCCAGCCCTCTCCGTCGGGCCCCCAGCCCTCTCCGCCAGCCCCAGCCGTCCCCCGCCAGCCCTCCTGCGGGGCTCCTAGCCATCCCGCCGGCTCCCTCTCTCCGCCCCCGGCCTCCAGCCGCCGCCGGGGACCCATCCGCGCCGCCCAGCCCCACCGCCGGGACCTTCCCAGCCGCCATCTCTCTTCGGTAGAGGCTTCCACAGCCTCTACTCGTCACCGGGGCGCCTCTCCTTCGGTCGGTCTCGGCTAGATGTTGGGTTCAAGTGCATAACGTCTACATATGCACTTGAATCCTTAAAGGTCTTGGTAGACAACATTTTCTTGGTCTATCACTAGTTGTTCTTCTCCGGCAGTATGTCAGAACAAAAGATCGATATGCCCGCCATAGGTGCCTTCAAGGGTTCGGCACCAATCGTCAAAATGGACGGGACAAATTACGAACTGTGGGCTATGCAGTTCCTCAGTCTCATGAAGTCGTGTGGTAAGAAGCATATTCTTACCGAGGATGAACCGCCGGAGAAAACAGGAATATATGCCTCATGGGAGGCCGATGATGCGTATGCCAAGGTTTGGCTCTCAGGAACGCTCACGACGGAGATAGCGAATGATGTCCTCCACCAACCCACCGCCAAGGCGATGTGGGATATTTTGGCCACGACGTACTCTCAGGTACGCAACGAGACGAAGATGCTCCAGTTGCAGCATGATATCTTTACCACAAAGCAGAACGGGAGGCCTCTACATTCCCTGTACACGTCGCTTCGTGGAATGTTCGAGAAACTCTATGGCACCATTCCGCTCACAGCCACGCCGGAACAGCAGAAGACGTTCCGCAACGCCACTATGGTTGGCGTATTACTCGCTGCCCTTGACCCTGAGTATGAGGCAGCACGCTCTCAGATCCTTGCAGACGCCACCATCCCACCGATGGAAGAAGTATACAGGAGGCTCAGTCGTGTACCTGTTCCGTCGAATACAGCAACTGCACCTCCATCAGCAATGGCAGTGTCCAGGGACGTGGTGGTTCGTCCTCACTCCGTGGCAGAGGAAGTGGTGGACGTGGCCGAGGAGGTCGCATACGCTCTACGTGCTCATTCTGTCGCCGTACTGGTCACTCGGAGGATACATGCTATTCCAAGCATGGCTTCCCTCCTTCTGCACGTGTCGCTGATCATGTTCAGGGTCCACCAGCATCTACTCCAGATCACAGGTTCGAGGAGCTAGTGGCACGGCTTCGTGATATCATGTCACAGTCATCGTCAGAGGGTGCTGACGCCTCTGATATTGCCGCTTCGGCATCTGCCAGTACATCTGCCTCTGCTACTGCCTGAGGTAGTCCTCCGGTCTCATATCATAACCATGATCTCACAGGTTGGATTGTTGATTCTGGAGCCACCCATCATCTATGTCATGATAGAGATATCCTGCAGTCCTATAGAGCTGTTCAGCCTGGTCGCTCTGTACTCATTGCTGATGGTACTCATTCCCCGATCGTCGGTCAGGGGGAGACGGATTTGCTGCCCTCTATGCACTTACAGAATGTTTTACATGCACCAGAATTCTCTATGAATCTATTATCCATTAGTCAGATTACTAGAGATTTGCATTGTCGTGCTATATTTGATCCATCCTCTGTTATTTTTCAGGACATACTAACGGGCAGGGTGATTGGCTGTGGTTCTGAGCACAATGGCCTCTATCGTCTTGTACGGACCTCGTATGCTGGAATCTCACTACATTCTCAGGGCTCCGTCTCACCATATACCTGGCATCTTCGATTTGGTCACCTGCCACTACAGAAAATGCGCCACCTCCTGCCTCAGATATCTCCGGGTTCGTCTTTTCGTTGTGAAGCATGTCAGTTAGGGAAGCACCATCGGTCCAGCTTCCCCAGTCGTCAGGGTCGGAGCAGTCGCTCCCCATTTGAGTTATTTCACATAGATATTTGGGGTCCCAGTCGTGTCCCAGATCATCAGGGGCACAGGTTTTATCTAGTTGTTGTTGATGATTTTTCTAGAGTGTCCTGGACTTTTCTTCTCAAGAATAAATCAGAAGTAGGAAGTGTTATTCAAAATCTTATCAATGAGGTTCAAAATGTTTTTTCGTCTACTGTTAAGTATGTGCGTACTGACAATGCCTTGGAATTTTGCACTCGTTCTCTTGCTCGCTTTCTTTCTTCTAAAGGTATTATTCACCAAACCACATGTGCATACACATCTCAACAAAATGGTGTTGCAGAACGAAAGCATAGACACTTTCTTGACATTGCTCGCACATTACTTATTCAAAGTTCCGCACCCTTATCTTTTTGGGGGGATGCTATCCTTACAGCATGCTATCTGGTTAACCACATGCCTACAACTGTACTTGGCGAAAAGTCCCCTTTCTCTCTTCTATTTCCTGACAAAGATTTGTTTACACTTACACCTCGGGTCTTTGGTACTGTTACGTTTGTCCACTGATTGTCTCCAGGACTTGATAAGCTCTCCCCTGGGCTATCAAGTGTGTTTTTGGGGGCTACTCCAGGACACAGAAAGGATATCGTTGTTATGATCCCATTCATAACAAATACTATGTGAGTGCTGATGTTACCTTTTTCGAACCAGTCATGTACTTCTCCCCTGCAGGTGACAGACTGATCTCCTCCACATCCACGGACTCTCATGTCTATGTGCCTCCACCTCCAAGTCTGAGTCAATCCTCTAATCCACCTCCACCACCACCACCACCTCCAATTATACCATTTCCTAAGTTCTATACAAGGCGAACAGGGCCAGCTCAAGCCACATGCCAACCATCCAGCACGCCTCAGGTATGTTCTGATGTTACCACTAATGATGGATTAGCCAATGCACCGGTGCAGGAGTCTTTACAACAGGAGGAGGATCCGCCAGTCATAGACGATCTTGATCGGCCTATAGCTCAAAGGAAGCCAAGGCGACAGTATGCTTCGTACCCGCTTGCTTCTCAAGTCTCATTTCATCGTCTCAATGGGGACTTCCAGAAGTTTGTAGCTGCTGTCTCGTCTGTTGAGATTCTACGGACCTATCAAGATGCCATGAAGATTGATTGCTGGCGTCTAGCCATGGAAGAGGAGATGCGTGCTCTGCAGTCTCGAGGGACTTGGTCTCTTGTTCCCATTCCTTCAGGTGCTCCCGTGGTTAGTTGCAAGTGGATCTTTACGGTGAAATATCATGCGGATGGACGTCTTGATAGGTACAAGGCAAGACTTGTAGCACGGGGATTTACCCAGACATATGGGGTAGATTACTTGGATACTTTTTCACCGGTGGCTAGACACTCCACTCTTCGCATCCTCCTATTTGTTGCTGTGGTACGTAACTGGACCATTTTTCAGCTTGACGTCAAGAATGCTTTTTTGTATGGAGACCTACAGGAGGAAGTCTACATGCAGCAGCCACCAGGGTTTGCTGCTGAGGGTGAGACTCAGATGGTGTGCAGACTTCATAAGGCTATCTATGGCCTTAAACAAAGTCCCCGAGCATGGTTCCAGAAGCTGTCTCAGCTAATTGAAAAACAGGGGTTCAGGAGATCAAATGCGGACCATTCATTGTTCATCCAGAAGACCCCTAGAGGTACAGTTGTTGTTATGATATATGTTGATGACATCTTGGTCACAGGAGATGATGCTCAGGGGATTGAGATAACCAAGTCCCTGTTGGGAAACCAGTTCATTACGAAGGATCTGGGCACGATACGATATTTTCTGGGGATAGAGTTTGCACGAAATGCACAAGGAATGGTGATGACTCAAAGAAAATATGTCACGGACTTGCTAGCTGAAGCAGGAATGACTGGATGCAGACCTTCAAGTACACCTATGGACCCAAGCATGAAGCTATACGATGATGATACCGAGGAGGTGGACAAAAGAAGGTACAGAGAGATGGTGGGTAAGCTCTTATATATTACTATAACTCGACCGGATATTGCCTTTGCAGTAAACCAGGTGAGTCAATTTGTGGAGCAGCCAAGGCAAGTTCATATGGATGCATTGTATATGATATTGAGATATCTGAAGTCTTCCCCAGGCACAGGGTTGCTATTTAGGAAAGATACGGATCTATCTATTTCAGCGTGTGCAGATGCAGATTATGCAGGATGTCCAAGGGATCGTAAATCCACTTCTGGATTTGCTATCTTTATAGGAAGCTCTTTAGTTTCTTGGAAAAGCAAGAAACAGACTGTTGTGGCGAGGTCCAGTGCGGAATCCGAGTACAGAGCCATGGCACAAGCAACTGCAGAAATGATGTGGGTTAGAGCAGTCTTAGAAGATCTGACTGTAGATGTCCCCTTGCCTATGAATCTCCAATGTGACAATCAGGCAGCATTGTTTATTGCCAATAATCCAGCATTTCACGAGAGAACAAAGCACATCGAGGTGGATTGTCATTTTACTAGAGACATGATTCAGAAGGGCTTCATTTCCACCTCTCATGTCAGTTCAGAGGATCAGACGGCTGACATATTCACCAAACCACTGCTCAGAGGACCTTTCCAGAGATGTTCTTCCAAGCTGAGCATGATAGATATCTATGCTCCATCTTGAGGGGGAGTGTAGAGACTTATATATATGTTACGTTTTATTGTTTCATAATTTCTATTTATATTTTGTAAGACTGTAATTTACCCAAGGGTTTTCTCCCTATATAAGAGACCCGAGGGCTTTATGGAATAGACACATCAGAGTATTGTTTTACTCTAACAGTCAGCATAAGAGGCTCCAACTTTTCGGTAGGTACATCATCTTCTCGAATAGAGTCATCATGTTCAATCAAAAGGAAGGGTCCATGGGTTTCTGCTTCAACCTCAACTTCTTCGTAATCCTCGTTGACGTTGGTGTAGCCGGTCACCATTTCTGGTTCATTCTTCTCGGTAGGGGTGTCCTCATTATCAGGTTCGTCATGCACTAAGTGCGCACTTGCCACACGTGGGTTGGGACACTCTGCTGCGCGATGCCCTTTCTGAAGGCACCTGAAACAAGTATCGGGTCCTACTGCAGGTCGAGCCCCGAGAATTCCTAACCCAGCATGAGCTGGTCGGAGATGTGAACTTGCACTTCCAGTAATAGTGCGAGGTATAGGACCCCCTGATTTGATGGTTGACTGTGCGCCCACCCTAGTTTGTCCGGTAGAGATGTTTGGGGCAGAGGGTGTAGCAACAGAGGCAGTTGTAATCGTCGTGCGTCGTGTGAGGTTACACCAATGATGGAACAGATGATACACCAAGTGGAACAGATGATGGAACAGAGGCACAGTAACTTAGCATTGTCATTGCTGTGTTTTCGTATACTAAACAAATTATAGAACAAGTTTGAGAACTTGAATACAACAACAACAAAGCCTTTTCCCACAATTAAGTAGGGTCGGCTACATGGATTCTTCGCCTCCATTCAGATCTATCTTGGGCCAATCTCGGGCTTATATCCACAAAACTAAGATCCCTTCGTATGGTCTCTTTCCAACACTTCTTGGGCAGTCCTCGCCCTCTCTTAGTCGGCTCAACATCCCAACACTCGCATCTCCTAACTGGTGCATCAGCTGATCTTCTTTGCAAATGTTCAAACCATCTTAAGCGGTTTTCTCGCATCTTATCCTCGATCGGAGCTACACAAACTTTCTTTCTGATTGCATCATTCCGAATCCGATCTTTACGTGTGTGCCTACACATCCACCTTAGCATTTTCATTTCTGCTACATTCATTCTCTGCACATGTCTATGGTTCACAGGCCAACATTCAGATCCATAAAACATAGCAGGTCTCACGGCTGCTTTGTAAAACTTTCCTTTAATCTTTAAAGGAATTTTCTTATCACAGAGAACAGCAGAGGCTCCTCTCCACTTTAGCCAGCCTGCATTTATTCTATTAGTAACATCTCCATTAATTTCCCCATCATGTTGCAGAATAGATACCAGATATCTAAAGGAATCTCTCTTCTGAATGTTATCGTCACCAATCTTCACCTCGATTCCTTCACCATTGCTTCCATTAAAGATGTACTCCATATATTCAGTCTTAGCCCTACTTATACGAAATCCTTTAGTCTCCAACTCATGTCTCCAAACCTCAAGCTTCTCATTTACTCCATCTCTAGTCTCGTCAACTAATACAACATCATCATCAAATAACATGCACCAAGGTAACTCATTCTGAATGTGACTGGTCAACTCGTCCATAATCAAAGTAAAAAGAAATGGACTCAAAACAGAACCTTGATGTAAACCAATGTTGATGTCAAAATATCCAGTCTTCCCAGACGGGGTCCTTACACAAGATAAAGCCCTATCATACATGTCCTTTATGAGGTTAATGTATAGGACAGGTATTTGTCTCTTCTCCAACACTCTCCACAATATCTCTCGTGGGACAGAATCATAAGCCTTCTCTAAATCAATAAAGATCATGTGGAGGTTCTTCCTTTTAGCTCTATAAATCTCCGTTGTTTCCTCAGCAAATGGATGACTTCAGTCGTTGAGCGACCTGGCATGAATCCGAATTTGTTTCTTTTACATTGGAAATTTTCCTCAACCTTCTTTCGATCACACGTTCCCAAATTTTCATAGTGTGACACATCAATTTGATACCTCTATAATTTGAACAATTTTGAATGTCTCCTTTATTCTTATAAAGAGGCACCACGATACTCCTCCTCCAATCTTCAGGCATTTTCTTGCTTCGCCAAATAACATTGAATAGATTCGTAATCCAAGTCAAACCACGCTCACCTAAAACTCTCCATACTTCTACAGGGATGTCATCCGGTCCTACACCTTTTTCAGATCTCATAACCTTCAAAGCCTCATCTACTTCCTTTCTTTGTATCCGTCTATAGCATGCACGATTCAAGTAACTTTTACTACAAGCTAGATCACCCAAAGTGATATCTCTATTTCCTTCCCAAATGAAAAGTTTATGGAAATACTGCTCCCATCTAGTCTTTATATCCTTCTGAGTAATAAGCACATGACCTTCCTCGTCTTTAATGCATCTCACTTGAGAAAGGTCTTTGGTTTTTCTTTCTCTTGCTTTGGCCAACCTGAATATATCCTTTTGTCCCTCCTTAGAGTTGAGATTTTTATACAAAACTTCATAAGCTTTTGACTTAGCTTCGCTTACGGTCTTCTTTGCTTCCTTCTTCGCTATTTTGTAGTTTGTGACAGTTTCCTTTGTTCTATCCTTAGACATATCTTTAAAGCAAGCTCTTTTTATTTTTAGCTTCTCTTGCACCCCTTCACTCCACCACCAAGCCTCCTTTTGACATGGAGCTCTTCCCTTTGACTCGCCTAGCATCTTTTTGGCTACCTTTCGGATACAAGATGCTACCACCTCCCACATCTCATTTGCACTACCGCTACAATCCCAAGATAAGTCTTCTAAAACCTTCTCCCTGAAGCTCGCTTGCTTTAGTGGAAGATTCCACCATCTAGTTCTAGTTATCTTAGAAACCCTCCTTTTCTTTACCAACCCTTTCATTTGTACATCCAAACTAACAAATGATGTTGGGTTGTCAAACTCTCTCCTGGGATTACTTTACAGTCTTTACAACACAGCCTATCTCTTCTCTTCAACGCAAAGTGATCTATCTGTGTTCTAGTTGGCCCACTCTTATAAATAATTAAATGTTCCTCCGTCTTCTTGAAGAGAGTGTTTGCTATGAAAAGATCATATGCCGTTGCAAAATCCAGGATGGCTTTTCCCTCTTCATTTCTATCCCCAAAACCATGTCCTCCATGCACACTAGCATATCCTGAAGCATCTTTTCCCACATATCCATTAAGATCTCCATCGATGCAAATCATCTCTCTTTGTGGGATTCCTTGTAGACTCTTATCCAAATCCTCCCAAAAAGCTTGTTTAGTCCTTTCATCTAAACCAATTTGTGGTGCATAAACTGAGATGATATTCAGAATTTCTTCTTCAAGCACCAATTTTAGCAAAATAATTCGACCCCCGAATCTTTTCACCTCAACCACACAATCCTTCAAATCCTTATGAACAACCACTCCAACACCGTTTCTACCCTTATCTTTACCTGAATACCAAAGTTTAAAGCCTGTCTTCTCAATCTCCCTTGCTTTCTCTCCAACCCATTTAGTCTCTTGAAGACATAATATATGAATCTTCCTTCTTTCCATCGTATCCACTATCTCCATCAACTTTGCAGTTAAAGTGCCAACATTCCAACTACCAATCCGCAACTTTCGTTGTGATCTCTTTTGGACTAGCTTCTTTACCCGCATGCGTCCATTATGCGAGAACCCTTGTAAATTTTGGACTGCATCCGGGCGGTGATGCAGCAGAACTAGCTTAATTACTCGCATGCGTTCCTCATGCGAGAACCCTTGCAAATTTTGAACTACATCCAGGCTGCGATGTAGCGGCCCTTGCCAATTTTTCATTGCATTCAGGCGATGCAACGCGTCGCAAGTAGGGAACGTCCCAATGAAATATGTATGTTTGCTTAAATCCATGTTGAGAATTTGAATAAAAAATAATAATCGAAATAAAGTTCAAGATGATGCCCGAACCAACTTGGTCTGATACCATGTGATTCCTTACACAATCCCACCAACACCCACCCAAATCCAACCATTAACCATTGTGGGACCAAACATGAGACTAGTATGATCCGATCTTGGATAGTAGATCCAATTACCCAGTTTAAAACCTAACTCTAATAATAACCATGTTTTCTTCTTCGTAAAAAAATTCCAGCAAAGCACTGACAGAGACCACTGCTGCTCGATCAACCTTTGGATGGTGATCGCTCAGAAACTTGATAGAAGCCTCGGGTGACTAGTCAATCTGACAGACTTGATCGGTCATGAGAAACAACGGAGTTATTCAGCAAAGATTGATGCTAATTAATTGACGTGTTGTCTTCAACCATCGGTCTTGAGTCAGTAGACGAACTGGTCTATGGAAGTCTACCTCAAAAGTTGGCAGATAGAAAAGAGAAGTGAAAGGGTGTCGAGTGCTTATGCTTGTTTATGTTTAGCAATGAGCTCATCATCAGTCTTAGTCTTAGTGAGGAAGCATGAGTTATTTATCACCCTACTGCTGTGATGTGATTTGCTGACAATCAAACGGGAAACGAAGACACCGATTTAACGTGGAAACCCTCCTCACCGTAAGGGAAAAAACCATGGAAACACACTCTGTTGCTCACAACAACAAAGGGCTCTTCTTCATACTTTCTTAAATATGAGAAATAAGATGGGGTGAGTTACAAATAAGCTCTAAATGGGTAAATGGATCTTCACCCATGAACCGTTTACTTATATACAAGCAATTCTACACTCCCCCTCAAGTTGGGCATATAGATTCTACATGCCCAACTTGCCGTCATTCTTCTCTAAACTAGTCGTGGGAAGGCACTTGGTGAGTACATCGACCACTTAATACTTAGTTTTTATGTACGATAGGACAAGCTCCTTAGAGTCAATTCTTTCTTTGATAAAGTGATGATCAATCTTTATATGCTTGATTCTATCCTGTAGGACGAGATTGGTGGATAGATTTATAACAATTTTATTATCATAGAACAACTTCATAGGCAACTCGAAGTGTATTTCAATATCTGTCAAAATAATCTTAACCCACATCATCTCAACGACACATAGTAACAACCATGAATTTAGCTTCAACACTAGACCTGACACAGACTAATTATCGTTTGCTTCTCCAGATCACCAAGTTACTACCTAGAAATATGCAATATCCAGTTGTAGATCTCCATATTTGTGCATCGAGCCCAATCCGCACCCGTGTATCCTTCTACCTCAATTTTTGCATCTTTAGTAAAGATAAGTCATTTTCTAGAGTCTTTTTTCACGCAACAGAGAATATGCTCTACTGCTTTTATGTGAATATCAGTTGGAGCATGCATGAATTGACTCACTACGTTGACAGCATAAGTAATGTCGGGTCTGGTTAGAGTAAGATGAATAAGCTTTCCTACAAGTATCTGGTACCTACTCTTGGAGTCTTCATCAAGTGGCATTCCATCCTTGGTGCTCAACTTATGACCACCCTCAATAGTCGCAGATGCATGTTTACATCCTAACTTTCCAGTTTCCTTCAACTGATCTAAAGCATATTTCCTTTGACAAAGAACGAGGCCTTCATTCAACCTTGCCAATTCAATACCTAGAAAATACTTCAAGTTTTCAAGATCCTTCACATCAAAAACCGCAACAAGCTCTCTTTTTAGATGATCTATCTCCTCTCCATCATCTCTTATGATAATCATGTCATCAACATAAACAATAAGAAGGGTCATTTTATTTTTACTCCTCTTGACAAAGAGAGTGTGGTCACCATTTTCTTGATGATAGCCCGATTTAATCATCACCACCTTAAGCCTCTTGAATCAGACTTTAAGAGTCTGTTTCAGTCTGTATAACGCTTTCTTCAACTTACATCATTTTCCTGTCATCTCATAGCCAGATGGCAAGTTCATGTAAACATCTTCTAGGAGATCTTCATTCAAAAAGGTATTTTTAATGTTCATCTGATGAAGCTTTCGATTCTTGACTCACCACCCTCGTGCTTCCAACAACCACACCAATTGTGGTAGGATGTTACTAGATTTGTGCAAAAATGTCCAACATGCCAGAGATTCAAAGGTCATTGGCAAAACATGGGACTTTGCACACATCGTCCAATCCTTCTACGACCGTGAGAAGACATTACCATGGATTTTGTGTTAGGCTTACATCTTACAACCAAGGCCTTAAAAGTCGGATTTCGGTTTCGTTTCGGTGAGGGACCGAAACAAAATTTCGACCGAATTCGACCGAAATTTCGGTCATTTCGGTGGTTTTTTGAACTAGACCCCCCCCCAAATTTCGACCGATATAGACATTTCGGCCGAATTTCGATCACCTACCGAAACCGAAATTCGACCGAAATTCGGTCGAATTTCGGCGAAATTTAAGGCCATGCTTACAACACATAAAGTTGACTCTATTTTTGTGGTGGTGGATATGTTTTCTAAAATGGCATATTTTATCGCATGCGAAAAAACTTTAGATGCATCTCATATCACAGATTTGTTTTTTTATGATGTCGTTCGATTCCATGGTGTTCCCCGTTCTTTTACTTCTGATCGCGATACCAGATTCTGAGTCATTTTTAGCGCACACTTTGGTCTCGTCTCAGTACTTGTTTGCGATGCATCACTGCTTATCATCCACAAAAAGATGGGCAAAGTAGTTAATAGATCTCTAGGGACTTTATTGTGATATCTTGTAGGGGGCTCTCCACCCAAATGAGATCTAATTCTTCCCAAGCTGAATTTGCGTAGAACAGTTATCCACCGGTAAATTATCTTTTGAGAGTGTGTACAGCTTTCCAGTTCCCTAATTTATAGACCTTATGCCCACAACCATCCATGGGAGGACTAGTGCAACCACTGGATACCTGATCGAGTACTTGACCCATATCCATACAGAAATTCGAGCCAAACTCCAAGCCATGACCCAAAAATATCAAGCCCAAGACAACCTACACTGCAGGGAGAGTTTAGAGTTAGAGATTTAGTCCACATAAAAAGAGAGAGGTTCCCTTTGAGTGTCCACAAAAAAATGAGTGCTCGAAAGACTGTCCCATTCAGAATCCTCAAGCGAATTGGACAGAATGCCTACCTCCTGGATCTACCGCCAGATGTCCAGACATCACCGGTCTTTAATGTTTTACATCTCTTCTTATATCATGGAGATTACCAATCAGATGGGACCATAGCAGTTGATTTTTTTGATGATACACACCAACCGCCAGCTGGGACTGATGCCGATCAGATAGAGGATATTTTCGACGTGTGAGATATGTCTACTAGAGGTGGTCTCTTTCGTCAATACTTAGTCAAGTGGAAGGGGCGATCTTTGACAGATTGCACATAGATTGATGAAGACGAGCGTCGACGACTCCACCCTGACATACTCCAGAATTATCGATACACCATCTTGACGGAGCGAGATTCTTTTCAGTAGGGAAGATCCGTTGTAACATGGATTAATGAATTGGACTTAGGATTTTCCGTTTGTTGAATTTATCAATTAGGGTTTACTTAACCGTTTGTTTAATTAGAGTCGTTAATATAGGTAGAGTTAGGGTTAATTTTATTTACAGTTAATTGAGTCATTGTATTTTTTTAAAATAAAGAGATCGCATGGGATCTCAAATCAAATTAGTTAGTCGATTATATTTAGCAGCTAGTCGGTTATATTTAACAGTTAGTCGGTTAGAGATATGTATAGTCCAAATTAAGATTTTATTTTATTTGATTTTATCCTCTTTCCATTTTTTGTAACCCCACCCCTCATATATAAGAGTGATGGTCGTCCGATGCTTAATTCAGTTCCAAAGTTAATCAAAATTTGAGAATTATCTCATTTATCTTTATCCATATCTCTTCTCCCTCTATACGATCAGGTGCATGTGCATCGAGTTTCTTCACATCAGGTGCAGAATTGTGTAAATAACAGACACAACCAAATGTCTTCGGAGGAAGAGCAAACAACATGCTCTCTGGCTGAATAATAGAAAAATGAGTAGCCATTTTTAAATTGTCTTAATGGCATCATGTTAATCAAGAAGGTGCTAGTTAAAACCACCTCTCCCCATAATCTTTTGGGGAGATTTTTTGAAATAAGATTACTCGGCTAACTTCAAGAAGATGTATGTTCTTTTGCTCTGTTGCACCATTCTGCTAAGGGGTATATGATGTAGCACGAAGTCAATAAATAGTGTCTTATTTTTCTAATTTTATCCGTTAAATTAGAGTTTAATTTTATTTACGTTTATTCGAGTCGTTGTAATTTTTAAATAAAAGAGATCGCGTGTGATCTCAAATTAGCTAGTCGGTTTAAATTTGAATTTCGAATTTAAAATTAGAGTCAAATTAGGATAAGGTAGATTTGAATTTTGATTCGAATCAATAAGAGTCAATTTGAATTTTATTTCTATCTTTGTAACCCCACCCCTCCTATATAAAGGAGATGGTAGTCTATTGTAAGGACAGTTTAGATGATATGAAAAAATGAGATTTATCTCTCTCTTCTCTATATTCCTTCTCCCTCGACGCGATCTACGTGCTTCTTTTTCCTCGAATCTCGCGCAACCGGCATGTCGTCTCTCCTTTTCCCCTCCAAATTATTCTTCCACCAAATTTCCACCATCAATAATTATTTTTCCTTCGTCGCAGATTCTGATTTGCATCAGTATAACTGCACGAAACCTCATGAACAATTCCTTTAGCATTAAACATTTCCTGCAATTCATTAAACACATATTCACGAGCATTATCAGAACTCAACCGATTGACCACTTTCTTGTATTGCCTCAATGAAATTGAAGAACATTTTTACGTGCTGATAACTTCTCCACGATCACGAAGAAAATAGACAAAAATGTTTCTAGAATAGTCATCGATAAAGGTAATGAAATACTTGTAGCCATTATAAGTAGGAATGTTAGAAGGACCCCAAACATAAGAGTGAATTAGCTCAAAGAGCTCACTTGTCTTACTCTCAGAAACAGAATAAGTTACACGAATGTGCTTTGCCTTCAAACAGACACGACACTAAATTTGCAAAGCTCAATTCTTCAAATAATAAAGAAAATAACTCTTTTAGATAACCAAACAAAAGATGACTAAGATGCTCGTGCCACTATATGACTTGACGATGATAATCACTCTTGTTCTTCCTTACTCAAATTGTAGTCATTAAAGCAACTGCTACTCTAATTGGTAGACGATACAAACCTTCGAAAACTACACCAATCCTTATTCTTCTCCCTGTCACCAAGTTTTGTAGCAAACATCGATAAGAAGAAAAGGCAAGTTCACAATTCATTTCCTTTGTTATCTTGCTAACGGAAAGAAGATTTAGAGGCATGCCAGGCACATGAAGTGCATTATGGATAGCAAATTTATCAAGGAGGATACACTTTCTTTTCCAACCATAGTAACATGTGATCCATCAATAAGAGCGGCATGGTCCTTGCCATAGGTCAATTTATAGGTTCTAAAAAGTTTTGGATCCCCAGTCATATGATCCGTGGCACCATTATCAATTATCCACTCGTGTTTTGGATCATCCGTCATGTGGAAGAAGATAAAACCACACTACCTTGTGAACCAACTGAACCAATCTCAACCACAACGGAATTGAAGCTTCGATCCAAAGGAGACTCGAAGAATTGCATCAACAACAAAGCATAGGCCAAGCAAGAACACGAGCTTTTGAAGGTTTGGACAAGATCTCTAGTAGTTCAAGAACAATTTATCATCACAGTTCTAAGAAGCAATTTGTCGAACACCTTTTGTGCACCTTAGAAACAATATGTCGAACACCTTGTGTGCACCTTAAAATCACATCTTTACGAGAACCACTGGCAAACGACTACCCACCAGCGGGCCACCTTGAAGAAGATAGAAAGAGGGCTACACGGCCACAATACAGGACTCTCACCTAGACACCAAAGAACAAGCCTCTACAGGTAGCAACAACCAATCTTTTTCAGTATGTTGAACAAATGTGACGCATACAGAATGGTGTGTCCCAGCAGCAAGAAACGATCGAGCATGCAACAAGAGTGCAATCCCAGCAGTTATGCGGCAAACCAATTTAATAGCAAAACGTCGAACAAGCTGGCCACCACAGTCAAGGCCCTAAATGTCGGTTTCGGTCACCATTTCGGTATCGACCAAAACAGAATTTCAGTGGAATTTCGATCGGAATTTCGATCATTTCGGTCATTTTGTGTACTAGGACCCCTATATTTCGGTCATTTTGGTCATTTCGATCAAATTTTGATTTCGACTGGATATCGATATTCGACAGAAATTCGACCGAATTTCGCTGAAATTTGAGGCCATGACCACAGTCCCAGTCGGTTCCAGCCCTAGTGTAGCTGCACCACAGGCAGAACAAGCACAACAGGAACAACCACATAGACTATAATCACAACAGCTACACCAAAATGATAAGACCCTCTCGCGACCCAAAGAGTCACAGCGCCAGCCACAACCCCGAATGTTCATATTTCTCAAGCAGAGGATGCGATACTGGTCACAAGATGCAAAGAGAGAGCCACGTGCTCTGATATCATGTAGACAATCAAGCGTGAAACAATGACATCGATTTAACATGGAAACCCTCCTTGTCGGAAGAGAAAAAAACTACGGAAACACACTCCGTTGCTCACAACAACAAAGGGCTCTTCTTCACACTCTCTTAAATATGAGAGATAAGATAGGGTGAGTTACATGTAATCTCTTCTTCACACTCTCTTAAATATGAGAGATAAGATAGGGTGAGTTACATGTAAGCTCTAAATGGGTAATCGAATCCTCACCCATGAACCTTTTATCCGCATACAAGGATCACAATGCTAAATTAAGTCTCAGTTCTTAATCAATAGACTTGATCAGCTTATACTTATATTATACCGCTTCTATAGGATACCTAAAATCAAAACCATCCGTATCTCGTCTGAAAATGGTGCCTCATGAATCCATGATCTAAGTGGGACACCATCAAGTTGCTCAGTGCACTCTCTCTCTCTTACTCTCTGCCAACTTGCCAATGTACCTTCTTATTCTCTGAAGCAGATGATTACTTTATGTACGAATTGGCCTTTTTGTAGGGTCCCCTGCATTTATTATCAAAGAAAGGTACGCAACCACGAAGGGTTAATTAGTTTACCAAAAATGGTTTCAAACACGTTTTATAATACTTCTCCTATTTACAAACAGAATCATTCCATTAATCCCAACCAGTAGCAGATTTCTTAGCAGCTGTTCTGTTTCCACTGGGAAATAACGCACTCAATATCCTATGGCTCTACAGCAGGTCATTGATAAATCCTGCTAGCTCACCGGAAGAGCCTGCCACATGTCCCTCCTCGGCCACCCTCCATGTTGATGCTGCCACCAGCGGCCTGCCATGCCACCCCAGCTTCAGGCATCCGTCCTCCTCAATACTGAAGCCCTCTCTGGAGTACAGTTTCAGCAGCATGCTTGCTTTCTCCAATGCGTTCGAACCCAATTTCCGCAAAGTGAACCCCGCCGATCCCATCCTCTCCCTCCGCCGCTTCAGTGGCTCATGCCGCTCGATGCGCTTTTCCCCCTCGCAGCACACCACATTGCATATCTCGTCCTGCAGGTACAACTCTGCAGCCTGCTGTCCTTCTCCGCACCCCTCCAGCGAGTCGAACATGGCAGAGTAGTAGTACAGCGCCTCGGTGAATCTATCCATGAAGCCGTCGTGGTTCAGATCCGATTCCTGTTCCACGACTGTTATGATTGCTGGACGAAGCTTCCGTATCCATTTTAAAACCTTCTCAACCTTGCCGGATCCATCTAGAAGACAGTGCAGCTGGAAAACAGAATTAACCACTACAGTCTCACGTTTGTCGACTGGAGTAGCATCCAGGGCTGGACGTGTTCGAGGCGATTGGCGGTGAGCCCGCGGAAGGAGAATTGAACACCGAGGGAGCGTGCAAGTTTGTTAAGGCGGGCACCAACTTCATGTAGGTTGTCACGACCGTCAGTTGAGCAGGGTCCAATGCTGGTGAGGCGAAGGGAGGGTGGCCTGCCAGGGCGTAAGGCTAGTGCTTGTATCAGTGCGGGCCACTGGAGTTCATGGAGGAAGCCGAGGTCGAGGATGTGAATGTGTTCATGCTCACAAATGGCATCGAGAATGAAGTGTGCGAACTTGAGGTAAGGGGTGCATTCATAGAAGGCATGGTAGAAGGATGGATTAGGGGGAGGAGGTGAGAAGGTGGGTGAGAGGAGGTGGAGGGAGAGAGCATGGAGGAAGTGAGACGCAACTTTGGCGATGGAGCAAGAGGTGGAAAGGTCGGAGAGGACGGGGAGTCCGTGTTGGAGGATGGACAATGCAGCAGCGGTGTCCATTTGGTGGATGGATTGCGCGCTGGACATGAGAATCTGGATCAGCTGGATCGCGGAAAAGGATGTGGATACACACAGCAACGAGTGTGAAGCACAACTATCTCCGGTGTCGGAGTTGGGACGAAGTGGAAGTATTGGTGGGAGGGAGGAGATCATGGCATCGAGGTCTGAAGGGTCCTCGGAGAAGAGTGGATCGTCCAAGATGTCCAGAAAGGTGTTGATGATGGTGTCCGCCATGAAGGAGAATGGAACGGAATGGAGAGAGTTGTGTGTAGCTTGAGACTGGTGGAGAAAATAATATAATTTTTGGGGGATGGGGGTTGACACGTACACGTTACATAGATTTTATTGTATCGGGATTTTTACACTATAATCTTTGAAATCTTGTCCGATCACACCATAGCCCCTGTACTCTTCGTAATCACACTATTATCTTACTTTATGCAATGCATTATGCCCACGTTTACACTTTACGGGGATCATGATGTAATTACAAAGATTACATAGATTGTGTTGTCAAAATCTAGATTATAATTGCCGGGGGAGAAGTTGCAAGTACCTGTGTGTGCGGAGCCTGCAGTTATGGATGGTTGTATCGCGATATATCAGATGACCGATATATCGCTGATATGACCGATATTGGACCTTCCAAGGCCATTTTCTTCATAATATTGGTTCGATATCGGCGATACGACGTCGATATATCGTTGATACATCATATCGACATGATACTGATACCGAAACCAAAACTGATATGACCTTTCCTGCCTGCAGTTCGGGGAGGTCCACTGGCAGCGGAGGATCTATCCCATCTGTCCATTCCAATCCATGTGCATGATCTCTGATTACTCTCGTGCCATTTTGGATTGCTTGGTTTACCACGAGGGATGTAGAGAGGAGGATGTTTTCCTGTTATTCCTCGTGACCGCTCGTGATTCTTTTGCCCTCGGAGGTGAAACCAACTCACTACTGTTCTACCCATCTACGTGTCTATTAGATGTTACGTATTCTATTCCCGTCGTTGGGGACCTTTATCCCTTTCGGGTCATCCATTAGAGATAAGTCACCTGTTGTAGACATCTCTGGTTAATGTATTGCTTGCTTATTCTCTCCGGCATTGGAAAAAAAGGAAGAAGAAGACGAGCCAACGTGTTTCCCATGCAGATCTACTCATTCAAAGCCGATACACAGGCAGTAGCAAAGCATTATTTATTGCAGGCAATCAAATAAAATTGACAATGATTGAGGCAATGTGGCGGCATTCGCTCACTTTCTTCTCTTTCTCTCTATCGAGTGTGGCCGCCATGCGCGACTCGCTGCTTCTGTTGCTATTGCGAGAGCACTGGCCGTGCGATCATCGGCGCCACCCCTGAGAAGAGCACTTGTGCACGCTGCTATCTTCTTCGCTGTTTTGAGTCCATAGAGGGAACTTGGCATCGTGTTGCCGAGTTTTCATCGACTAAACAAAATTCAGGAACAACAACCGCAACACTAGAATTTGCAAACTCGGATGAAAAATATATATGAAATAACCGTTCAAGTCCTACTATTAAGTGAGGTAGGATCGAACATGAGGGTCTGATTTAATCTTGACGAGATCTAATCACCTATCTAAATATCTAACTCTAATAGTGACCATATTTTCTTCTTCATAAAAATTTTCAGCCACACCAAAATAGAGAATATCCACGATTGTTCATACTTAGGAAAGTTACTTATCAAGCACAAATAAAGACTAATGCTGTTCGCATCAAACTTCTAGTGAAAGGTTGTTACTCGCTTTTTTCTTGTTTCTTCTTAAGAATGAGCCCACTATCAGTCCCAGTCTTCAGGAGGAAGCATGAATGGTCAATCGCGTTGACTGATGTGATTGATCACAATGTTCAAATATAAGAAGCCCTTGAAATGGCAATCGATCAGTCAACCATTGAATATCGACCAATTGACAGACAGTTGCGAGTGTTCTGGAGCAGTGCGAATCTGGATAAGAGCACCGTAAGATGGAGATCAGGTTTCTCCATAAAGCA
>JAZKJV010003498.1:0-75159 GCA_037367405.1 Ottelia alismoides
TGTAATATTTGCAAAATCCCTTGTATTTCCTGTAATTACATTTGGGTCTCTGCCACGTCACCTCGTGTGACGCATCACGTGGGGTGGACTTTTTTGCGGTGGGACCCCACGTGGTTTTGCATATTTAGCTTTGGTCCGAAAGTATTTTATGCAGTTATATATTTTTGGACATTTTGCCATTTATCCTCCAGGTGTTTGATAATTACATTACAGTCCCTGCCAGTGGAGCACATGTTGACACACGTGGTTTTGGTGCACTTGCAGGAGGGCCCTCGTGGCTTTGTGTATTTTTAATTGGTCCTGTAACTTTTTGAGCATGTTATATATTTCTGGGAAATTTACACTTTGGCCCATATACTTTATTTATTTACAAAAATACCCTTGCTAGTAGTGTAGTTTCCTTTTGTTTCTAGTATTTATTTCATGCATCTATAAAATTCAAAAAAAATCCAAAAAAATAGCATTGTGGTCCTGTTGCATTGCACTTTATGTCATATATTTTTATTTTGCATTTTTGAAGCATTTTATTATTTATAAATAATCAAAAACATGCATTTTTATCCTTATTTACATTATAAAACCCATAAAAATATAAAACCTTAAAATCCAAAAAAATCTATTTTATATTTACTAAGTATTTTACTACTTCATACCAAAAATTACTGAAAATTATAAAAGAAAACTCATAAAAATTGAAAACCCCTAAAACCTTTATAAAAATCTAAAAAATCCTTAAAAAATCACAAAAATATAATCTCGGTTGTTGAATTTTCTATATATTATTATCTATATATAAAAATTAATTTGGAGAATTTTAATTACTATTTGATATTTTTTATCTCCATTTTAATTTTGGGTATTTATTTTATTTCTTGTTTTGAGTATTTTTTACTTTAAAAATACCAAAAAAATAGCAAAAATACATAAAAATCACAAAAACTTTAGAAAAATATAAAAAGCACAAAAACACTTGGTTGTACGTATTTTGACTATTTTCCTATTTTTATATATTTACTATCGCTATCTTACTTCTCTTGTATATATATATATATCAATATAGTTTTATATCCTTATTAGAAGAAAAGAAAAATAAAAAAATATTAAATATAAAAATAAAATACAAAATCAGAAAAATAAAAATCAAACATAAAAATATAAATCAAAAATAAAATAAAATAAATATAAAATAAAAAACCCACAAAAAATGGCACACATATAGACAAATACATTTCATTCATTTTTGAGCATTCATTGCCCGATCTACCTGTTTGTTCCCTGTGTTCGACACTCTACACATACTTGCACCTATACACATCTTTGTTGTATAGTTATAATAATTTTTAACTCCACGCACTTGCTTTTCGTTGGTTGATCATCTGTTTTGGGTTAATTAATGATTAATTGAGGTTTCGTGTGTGGTCACTTCAACGACTATTGATCGTCTTGTGAATTAACACGACCTTTGCAAAATCTCGATTATCAAATGGCACCGTTGCCAGGGAGCAACAATGCATAGATTGCGATTACTTGTTATTGGGATTTATTTGTCCTTTTTTCTGCTTCATTTATTTTTTTTATTTGATATAATTGCTTGACTTGTCTAATCACCCTCTCTTGTTGGCTTTGTGCGATGAACCGTGGAACGAGGAAGGCGCTTCCCGAAGTGTCTGTGCTCCCACGTGAAGGCGGTGTGAGCATATGACCTGGCATCAAAGGAGGCTTGGTGGACTTGAGAAGACCGTCACTTTTTGAGCATTTGTGTATTTATTTATTTTTGTAATTTTAAGTGAGAGTGTGAACCCTCTCGGATCCGGGTACACCCATTTACAACAATTTCGCGGCATTATATTCACTAGAGATCGCACAAGCTACTTAAAATGTGGGGAAATTTCACGCATTTCTGCCATGACATTCACAATCAGATAAATAAACCACATAGACAAGTATAACAAGTGCCACCAACATTTCATTTCATAAATTTTCATATACTTAACATGTACAATAAGTCTGCCAGTGCATATAGTATTCCCAAAATTTTGTACAGAAGAGAGCAGGAAGCATTTACATTATGAATCGAACAAAAGCTGAGACAAAAGTATACGTACCTTCTGGTATATACCCTATCACCTGGAATCATCAACAACTACTAGGCAACAGGCTCCTTGCCTGCCAAAACATGTTAGGAACGAAGAGACGTCATCGGTTGCGGGTACATCCCCATAATCATATATATATATATATATATATATATATATATATATTATTTAAAGTGGTTGCAAAAGAGGTAATTAGAAAGGCATAAACATCTAAAATTTACATCTACTTGCAAATGTAAAAAGGTTTTCAAATTTCCTTGTATGTACCTCCCCTCTGTTCACCCTTTATACCAACCTATATATAACATATTTATATTGTAATTAATTGTTCATAAGTGTATGGGTGTGTATATATATTCTCATATTATTATAGTCATATTATTTCAAATCAAACTTTATTATAAACACTTCCAACCAACTCAACTTTGATTGTAATTTCTCCAACTCTCAATTGTTTTTTTTTGATGGGTACCAACTCTCAATTGTAACTGTCTTAGATGTAACCCTTAGATGACTTAGATGTAGACATGGATGATTTGGATGTAGAATCGTCTAGTCTGTTGGTGAAAGTAAACAAAACTCAAGTGGTGAGGTAGCCTCCAAAAAAGCTCTTCCGTCTCACCCTCTAATTGGAAGTGCGGTCCAATAGAGGGAAAGGTCAACTCCAAAACTACGCCCCAGAGATGGGTGAGAGAGACTTTCCGAATAAGTCACTCTAGAAAATGGCCCGACTGGTAATGGGCAAACGAGATCGTACGAAAAACGTGGCCCGACCGGTAGTGGGCAAACGAGCTCGTACGAAAAAACTAAAATCCGAGGATCCCCCCTGGGTGTCCTAAACAGAGGGTCAACGGAACTGGTCAAAAGTCGGGATCCCAACGAGGCGTAAAGACACCGCAAGCTCGCGTAAAAATCAAAAAAAGGACTGGGATCCTAGACCCGCGCATTAAGCGACTGCTTCCCTAACTGGGCTTCCTATCTCCCGCCTAGTTGAGGGTCACCACCCCTCGTACGGTCAGGTGTAAGATCACCGTTACCGGCACTGGAAGTTATGAGTCATTACTAATGCACGATTATTGTCACTTTCTTATCAACTTATCTCATTCCCGATTCTTTCTGTGGTTAATAGTACAGATCTAGCTCTCTCAATCAACTATGTTATTGATAGTGATTTAAAGGATGGATTTCACAAAGATAATCTAATTTAGTGGTCAGACTAGTGGAACAGAGTGATGTGAAGGAGATATATTCTCTGTTGTCGAAGCACGCAATAGGCTATGGTTCCACAAGATATCGGATGATACTATTACGTACCGACATTGCTACTAAATTTGAGTGTAAGATTGGGGAAGTAAATACTGGGGGTTTTAGGTGTTAGATTCAATAAGTGTGAGAAGGATTTAACCAATGCGGTTGCTCCTCGGTTAAACTCTTTATTCCCTAATGAGATAATGCCATTCAATTTGGTAGGTAATGTCTATTATAAAACTCAGTTTGTTGGTTTAATATGATTGTAACCTAGTGAAATGTTAATTTTGATTTGCATAAAAGATGCACATGTTAAGAAGTTGGAATACTCAAGTGGTTACTGCCATTGGTGTACTGTCGAACATTCAATATAATACAATCTCCATGTGCTCAGGTATGAGGAAAAGACTGTGCAATATATTGTAATTAGAGTTTAAGCAAACTCATTTTATAAATCAATTTAATTAAATTTTATCCTTTTAATTTAGGTCCTGACCAGAGAATAGAATTCGATTTATATACCTGAATAAATAGAGTGAATAAATATAGAGTTTGTAACCACTTGTAATCAATTAAAACTAAGCTTTAAATCTTTTATAATCAATGAAATCAGTAACCACTTTATAATCAATAAAACAAAAATTTAAATCTTTTTAAAATCAAATTATATTTCTAAGAATAGAAGTTGTAACCATCTTAAATATTTTCGAATCAATTTATATATACCATTACTAGTGCATGAATCTCCTTTCCTAACTAAATCTTGCTCCATGCTATTTATTGTTATTATTATTTCACATAGCAACAATATTTCAAAATAATTGAATAACAATTTTTTTTGATATATGGTGCATGTGAGAATCTGACTATACCTAAACTAAGAATCTAAATGAATCCAAAAGAAAACTCATGTTAAAATAATTTATTTAGCAAATTTGGACCCTCACAATAGTATTACCATCAAATAAAATATAAACACTTGAGAAAAACTATTTTCTGGATCTTAATTCACAACTTTATTCATTCTGAATTGAATATTTTAATGAATTCGGTTATGTTTCATTTTAATAATAACAAATAATATATATATATATATAAGCATGTAACACAATAACATGCTAACAAGATAGCAAGATTTTTTTGAAGAGTAGCAAAGAAAAGGCTAAAGGTAGGAGATGTATGGTAGCAAAGAGGAGGGGAGGGAATTGTACCTTCATCTCTAAAATGAAGTTTAAACAACATGCAAGAGATTCTTTGGATTTCCTTGGATCTGAAAACACATAGTTGAATTTTGAAAGCTCTAACATCAAGGGTTTCAGCTGCAGCAACTCTAATTACCAGGAGTATGGATAGCAGCTCTAGCCTCTACCTTCTAGCTATCGTTCATGGATTGCGTTGCAATTGATGGCTGTGACAATGCTTCATGCAGCAGTAGACAAAGAACTCCAACAGTGGTTGTAGGTTGCTGAAAGAGGAGAGCAACATGGGGCTCTCACCTTTTTCTGGAAAAGAATTTGGAGAAGGATCTGGAAAGGGGGAATACGCTGGGAACTTAGAGGTGAAATGGTGAAGAAAAAGGGGTGAGAAGAGGGACTTCTTTGGGATTGAAAGTGAAAGGGGAAAAGGGTATATTTATATAGGGAATGAGATGAACAAATGGGGCATTTGGGTAGCAACAACAGTACACGTGCTACTTTCTACTGCAGAAAAAAAAATTATTTTTAATTTTTTATTTACCAAAAACTCTATTCATTTAACATCCTTAAAGCTTATCGTATTTGCGCATCGGGCCTCGAATTTTGAAGCGAAAGATCTTGATTTGATCATCGCTGAACGACGATCCATATGAGAATAATATTGATATACTTTTGTTCGGGTTTGGATCCTCGAACATTTCGAGATACGGTTTCGGTTTGAGGTTAAATTTTGTGATTTAAAAATAACAAACGACCTCTGATTAACGAACGGTCGATTCCGTTGATCTTATTTCGTCGAATAGGAATTTATGACGGTCTCGATTTGCTTCGCAATTTCCGAATTTGTGTCATGACTTTTTCGGGCGCGTATTATGATGCGATCGATTTTTGATCGATTTCGCCTGAAGGACTTTTGATTCACGATCAATTGATCGATTTGAGTCATCTAATGTCGACTGATAACTTTTTTGGGTTGAATGGACCCTAATCAGGCCGGGTTCAGGATTGATTGGAAACCGGATGTTACATAGAGAGAGACCATTATTATTTGTAATAATACAGGTACCCTGGACTCTGGATACTCGGGCCCAATTTCCAAGTGTTTGTTCACTTGGGAGCTCACTGCAGTTTTCGTGTTTTCATCGCCTTTTTATTTTTGTTTCTCGATTTTGTTTTCTTTTTTGTGTGATTGAGCCTTAGCTTTAGGAGCTGCTTGACGATAGTATTAGGTACAAACACCTAATTATATTTGCTTATACTTATAGTCTACGTTTGGATCTAATCAGATAAAATTGCTTCTACTTTGGATTTAAGATTGAGTGCCGAGAGAAGTGCTATGCAGCACGTGGAGGATCCGTTGTGGCAGACACCGATGCACTTCATAGACCGGACCTTTGGATCTCTCTTCTAGATATTTAGCATCTGGTTCTTTACGCTAATAACAGTTTCTCATCTTAGGGCAATTTCATCGGCTTGCATTGCATATAGATAGGTTTCAATTCTGTTGAGTATCTTTGCATGTAGAGTGTTGGAGGCAAGGTGAGCATTTACGCTTTAGCACCCATTATCATTTTTATCGCTTGCATTGCTTTGCTGACTCTCCCTCTGATTTTGCCAACCTAGGTGCTAAGTAAAATGATTCCTTGTTAGGTGCGTGCATTTCTCACTAAAAATCCAAAAAATGATAACCAATAAAATTGGGACTGCTAACATTACTTGACCCTAAAATCAACCAAAAAGAAAAATCTTGTCTTGGGGTGAGTAATTCCCTCATTGTCTTCGATTTTACTTGCTCGCGTACACACCAAGGATTAATTCCAAAATCCCATTCAGCCCCCTAAGTGTTTGCGCAACATTTTGACTTCTCACCTTACTCTAAAATAGACAAGATAAAAAGACCACTTTTTTGCGATCTTCACCGAGTTGAGTAGGTGAATTGAGGGTTTATTTTGTGTGAGGTTGTTTGTGCTTATTTGTATGGATTCTAGACCGTCCCTGCGCATTTACGCCTTTTTCTCACTTCCTCTTGACTTGACCTTCGTGCTCTCCCGAATCATTTTCCTTTTGTTTCGAGATGGCCGACTGGAGCGTTTTCTATCCGTACTTTGTGTATCCCTCGTTCACTCCAGCCGGTTCACCTCCCTTTTATCAGGAGGATCCTCCTATTTTTTTCTGATTTTTGTACATACCCGCCTCAACCACGGTAGCCCTCGGACTTCTATCCACACCCACCTCCACCTCCATATTTTCCACAGTCACAACCACCCGAAACTGATCTGTTGGAGTCACCTCTCACAATGTCCACACTTGAGACCTTGACCCAGTTCATGGAGCAAATGAATTCGAGGATTGACAACCTCAACTTCCTGAATAAGAGCTATATTGATGCTTCATGATCTGATGATTTGAACTTGATCGAGGATTCTTGTGAGAGCTTGCAATTGCTCAAAATACAAAAAAATGAGAAAAAATTTAAAACACAAAAAGAATTCAGGAGAACTTTGGTTGATCCAGACTGTGAGGAGAGGGACCACTTGCCAGACTCTTTGATCACACACTCACTCACATCTAGTCCTACCTTTGACCTTGAGGATGCCGATGTACAGACTGCTCTTGGCATTCCTCATGTATATGATGATTCTGATCTCCTCCCTTGTATGAAGGAGATCCAAAAATTCAAAAAAATGTTGACTGAACCCGAAGTGGTGGCCGCTATTCATGAGATCATTGATGCCCCACTTTGTCAGGCCATGACCCAATTATTTGCTCCTTGTCATAATAAGAGAAAGCGGAGGAAGAGATCTAAGCGTCACATCTTGATCATGACCATAGCCCATGCCATCGCCCATCGTCCATCTTCTAGGAAAAGGAACACTATCACACCTCTTGTGAGTTGAACCATGTCTGACCATTTATGTGATAACACTCTCCTCGACGGCGGTGCATCTATCAATATAATACCCTTTTCGTTGGTACAGTCTATTCATCTTGGACCTCTCAAGAAAAGCAGGATGATAGTACAATTTGATGATGGATCAATAAAGAGGCCGAAGGGTATTCTTGAGAACATCGTCATTCTGATTCAAGGCATGAGTTTCTCGATAGACTTTGTTGTCTTGCCGATGGAGACTTCTACCCATGTGGAGTGTCCTCCAATCATCCTAGGATGGCCCTTTCTCGCCTCTGCGAGAGCTGTTATTAACTACGGATCAGGAGAGATTCGCTTCCGTTCTGATATCGGGAGCGATGTGTTGATCACCTACCTACCACCGATCAGAGACCCGCATCCCATGAGAGTGTGCATGTGTTAGCCGACCCCGAGGCCTATGATTAATATGCAGATATCAGAGAGACTTTCTTTATGACTGATGATGAGACCCGAGAATTCCTCTCCAAGGAGGAAGACTCGGAAAGCATAGACCTTGGAGTTTCTACTTCCTGTGATTGGTGATGCATTGATGACATCCGCGGGATTTACACGATTGACACCATTGAGCGGAGGGAAGATATTGATGAGACTAAGGTCGAATTTGATATTGTTGCTTTTATTTAGGAATTCAGGCCTTTTGATGAGAAAGATGATCCGGTTGAAACTGTAGAGGAAGAACATGATTCGACTACTTCCACTGATGAGTTCATTCCTTTTGGTTTTGACCTATATGAGACCTTGCAGGACGACTCTGACTACACTTCTTCCGATGATGATGAGTTCGTCCCTTTTCACTTTGACATCAGCGAGACACCCAAGGTCGGACCTAGTCGTACTACTTCCACTGCGTCATCTGTGCCTTTACACTCTAGGGCCACTGAAGACCTTCATCATGTCGACCCTGATAGGTTAGTGTCATCTAAGAACCCTGATGTCAACCTGCACCATGCCAGATCCATTCCTCAACAGTCTCCCAAGAAGGTTCGCTTTCAACTTTATTGATCCTCTGTATATCCACTCTGTTGTATGTTCTCTCTTATCCCTCTCTCGTATTGCTCATTCACTCATTCTCGTGTTTTCCTTGCTTAGGACATACTTTGTCCTAGGTACAGGGGGTGGATGAGCCGAGTATTCTTTATTCTGTTTCATCACTCTTGTTGTTGCCTATACTTAGGGCTTCTTTTACCCTAAGTATAGGAGGAGTGGTGTGTACATTCTCTCTGATCTTTTCTTCCATCTTCATCTCTTTTCTTCTTTTCTTCTTTTCCTTTTCTATTTTCTTTTTCTACCAAAAAGGTGTCGCCTCTTGTTGTCAGTCTTCTATACTTAGGACATACTTTGTCCTAAGTATAGGGGGTGTGCACCCCGAGTTCTTTCATTTTTCGATCCTCTCCATTGTCTCCTCTTCTTGTCTATACTTAGGGATATCATACCCCTAAGTATAGGGGGAGACAGTCTGAGTATGATATGTTCATTCCCACCCATGACCCTCCCTGCTTTGTGTACAGTCTGCTATACTTAGGATTATTTGATCCTAAGTATAGGGGGGACAATCAGCTTCTCATTCATTCGTATCTTCATTCATTTATTCTTTAGACTTTTCTATATTCGTACGAGTTATGTCTTCTCTTTTCTCTTTGATCTATGAGGACATAGCTCAAGCTAAGTATAGGGGGGTCGTATATACTACCTATATACTTTAGCCATAACTCGTACTTTCGTATTTGTATTAAGAAATACAGCTAAAAACATTAACTTAATTCATTAAAACCCCTTAATAATAAGCTGTTATTATTCCTCAAATTTTATTTGTATTTATTGATTAATAAATCAGGTGATAATGTTTTTTTTGCAAAATGTTTGAAAAATAGTTTGAAAATCTTTTTGTAAAATATTTTGAAAACTATTTGAAAAACATTTTGTTCAATATTTTCAAACTTTGTAAAAACATTTTGTTTTGTAAAACTTATTTTACTTGTGTGAAATAAAATGTTTGAAAAATAATTTGCAAATGATTTGAAAATGGTTGCAAAAATATTTTGAAAAAATCTATATATTGTTTGAAAAATCTTTGCAAAATGATTTTCAAATGTTTGTGCATGTTTGTAAAAAATATTTTCAAAATTATTTTGGACTATAGTTTTCAAAATTGTTTGAAAAAACTTTGTCAAATAAGTTTGAGGAATATATACATCACACTAAAATTCTTTATCAATACATTTATAAAACTGACCACTTATCCTTATAAATTCTTAAAAACTTAGTTCTTGTAAATATAAGATGCTTCCTTGTATAAATATTTGTACCTAGTTTTTATCCAAAAAACTTTTGCTTTCAAAAATCCCAAAAACATTTGCAAAATTAAAATACCAAAAAATGCATATGCATCATCTTTTCAAAATTTCATAAAAAGTTCAAAATCTTGAAAATTACATCACAAAAATATTTTCTGCATTCTGCATAGCATTAGCATTTTTCGGATTGAGTTTGATAGTTGAACAAGTCTAAGTAAAATCCGGAGATTGGAGCTTGGTTGGACCTTAAATCTACCTAATAACAGGAACCTTATAGAAACTGGAATTAAGGTACTTTAGTTCTTGTTGACTTAATTCTTTGAGGATCATGAGACTTGGTTCAATAGATTCTTGTCTGCCTAAGTAGAGTATTTCGGAGCACATGCACGACTCTTGTTGATAATGACCTAACTTGGACACCTGCACCTTTCACTTGGCTTAACTCAGTTGGAGTGGTGAGGGGATTGGATTTGTCGATATGAAACACACATATACAAGTGAGAACATTTGTCCTCCTCTATGGAGGGAAGTGCACCCCAACTCGTTCGGTGATGATGAATTTTGAAGACAAGAGAGTATGGGTTGCAATAAAGCTTCAAAAGAGGGATAGTCTACTGGCTCAAGAGAAAAACTCCTTATGTAAATGCTGTTGTATAGTATTTCAAAAAAAAGAAAAAGAAAAACTCCAAAAAAAGTGGACATGCATGTATAAAAATAAAACGCCTGCCGGAGTATGTATATATGTTGTATAGAAAATAAGCAAGCTTGAGCTTCAAATTCAAATCATGTGAGCTTGCAGTTGGATGACTTGACTACACTGGCCTTGCATCCTAGGATAGGTAGCTACACTGGCTACCGTCCATTCTTCTCTTCACCCCCTCCTTTTGAGTCGGTTGTTACTTGAACTTAGAAGGGAATACCCCGCTCCTCGAGGAAGGAGTTACTAGATTGGGGAATCATTGGGTTGTCATGTTAGAGAAAGTCTCTTTGTCATTTCAGTTGGGGAGAGCCACTATCACTTACACTGTACGAGTCAGATTCACAGTCGTAAGGGTTTGCGTATGAGTTGAAGTATTCTGACCTGGCTATTGAGGAGACTTGAGCAGAGTTTTGGGATTCTCGAAGGCTGTTGGCTTTTAAATCCGATTCCCATTAAGGTTCTGCCCGCACTAAAATTCCAAAGGTCCGACTTAAGCTCCAAACTTTGATTTTATGAAGACAAATTTGATTATTAAATTAATCTATTTTCTTCTTTTTCTTTTCTTTGTTTTTCTTTTCTGCACTTATTGCATAAGTGTTTGCTAGGGACTAGCAAAGGCAAGTATAGGGGGATGATGAATCTCCATTTCATCATCTTTATTCTATCATTTTAGCCTTAAAAACCCTAGTAAATTCGTGTAAATACCCTTAATTCATACATTTTATCATTCATGCATTTGTGTGTAAATAGTGTATACAATACGGTTTTTAAAGCCAAAATTATAGAATAAAGAAAAGAAAAGAAAAATAATAAAATATTGAAAATATTTTATGACATGAAGCCCCGAGACCTAGGCATCTCGATGACTAGGTCGACAAGGAATAAAGTAGGGGGAGATAAGGGCCAAAAACCAATAAAACCCTTTTATTTTAATTCGTTTTCCTTCGTTTTTGGGGCCTATTTTTAGTTTCACTTTTTATACTTCAAATAAAGAAACTTTGACATGAAAGTTGTAGATAATTAAATATATAAAAATAAAAAATTGATTTCATACAAAAATAATATACAGATAAAATTATATGATGTGAATAAGTTTCCAAAATCACAACTTCCCAGACCCATATCTCTGAAATATAAACTTAAAATATATCAAAATCACTTTAACTGTATATAACATTTAATAAGCTATTTAATGAAGGTGAATTCATATTTTTTGGAGTTACGGTGTGAAAGTTAGGTTTTGGACCCCTATTGTATACTTGTACCGATTAAAATATTCATTTTATTTGTTACTCATTATTTTTATATTTTATATTTTTATAATTTTCTAAAAAGTATTTATAATATATGTACATATTAAAACTGGAATAAAAAACTAAAGAAAATATAATAATAAAATACTTGTATAAAATATATAGATTAATTACCAGTAAATATACATATATAGATTATACATCTATTTATTTAATTGTATATATCACATCAGAAATATAAAATAAAAATATATGTAAGTGTATAAAATCAAGTTATAAATAAATAAAATAATAAACCTAATTAATAAAATCAAAAAAATATAAAATAAAAGTAAAACATTAAAGTATATAGATAAAAATATCTATATAGCCCCCAAAAGGTAGTTTGTAACTCTATACCTAGAAAAAAAAATAAAATCATAATAAAATACTTTAAAAATACTAAACATTTTTTATTTTATAACTTAAAATTAATAAATTCAATTATTATTTTTAAATGAATTTTGAATTCTTTTTCAGGAGGTTTTTTCTTGGTTGGTCCACGTGGACCAACCAGGTGGCTTGGACAGTTGACCTCGGGTCAACTTTCTGATCCCATCTCCTAAAAGTTGTCAGACATTGGTTTCCACCTGATTTCTCGGATTTTTCGAGGCTCACCCTTTCACCGTTTGGCTAAGCTTCCTTCATCACTTTTTCTCCCCTTCGATCGAGGATACACGTCGGCATCTCTCCTTGGGGATTGGATCAATGACACGCTCGATATCATTCGATCTTTGAGCCACTTCCATCACTTGTATAAAATCCACATGTTGCCTTATTTTGATCTTTGAAACTCTTTTGGCCTAGCTTCGCCTCCTTTTCGTGCGTTTTGGATTGAAGGGTATGACAGTCTCTTCCCCAGCCACGGAGAGGGAGGTTCGGCGTGGTCTGGAGCGTCTCCACCATTTCCGGCGGTCGTCGTCGCTGTGAGGTCTTTCTTCCTTGGCTCTGGCCAAGTAGGGTGCTTTTTATGTTTTTTATTGTACTCCCTAGCTTAGATTAATCCTAGGACTACTTCTTACTTTTTTATTTTTGCATTTTGCGGCCTTATCGCCGCCCTTCGTAGTTTGCCGGAGCTCGCTCCGACAAACCTCCCATTTCGCACCCAATCGCCATCTGCCCCCTTTTGCCCACTAGAGGGTCACGACTGTTTGCTCGCGACCCTCGTAACTCTCCCTTGCAGGTCTCGGAGCAAAACGAGCGCCTGGGGCGATTTTGAAGACCCGCCGGAGGTAGCTGGGAGCCTTGTGCTCCGCTGGCCTCTTGGGAGAACTCCGGCTATCGCCGGAGCGTTTTGACGCCACCAGCGCTTAGGAGATGCCAGCAGGAGTCGTCTCGACCGTTTTTGTGCTTCAGATGATCAAGGAGGAGGAGGATCGGGGCTGTGGAACTTGGGCTTGCCGGAGTTCCTCCCTGTTCTTCCTTCCCCTCTTTCCATCGTTGGATTGAAGGCCAGCCCCAGATGTGACATCTGTCGTTTGATCGTACGCCACCTCAACCGTCTGATCTGAGCCTCGGATCTAATCCGTGCCGTCGATCTGTGAACCAGTATCGAGCTCCCCTGTGCTACTACGTGGCAAGTGATTGCCTCACCGTCGTTGGATACCCGCCTTAGCCTGGGTATTTTGCAATTTACACCCCTGTGATTTTTTATTTAATTAAGAGCACTAAAACATTCCGTTGCTATTATTTTTATTTTGTAACATTTGCAAAAACCCCTTGCATTTCCTGTATTTACATTTGGGTCTGCGTCACGTCACCTCACGTGACGCATCACGTGGGTGGACTTTTTGCAGCAAGACCCCTGTGATTTTGCATATTTTGCTTTGGTTCGGAAAGTATTTTATGCAGTTATATATTTTTTGACATTTTTCCATTTAGCCCCCAGGTTTTGATAATTACGTTACAGTCCTTGCTAGTGGAACATGTGTTGACACACTTGATTTTGGTGCATTTGCAAGAGGGCCCTCGTGGCTTTGTGTATTTATAATTGGTCCTGTAACTTTTTGAGCATGTTATATATTTCTGGGAAATTTACACTTTAGTCCCTGCACTTTTATTTATTTACAAAAATGCCCTTGTTAGTAGTGTAGTTTCCTTTGTTTCTAATATTTATTTCATGCATCTATAAAACTCAAAAAAAATCCAAAAAATAGCATTGTGTTCCTGTTGCATTGCACTTTAAAGCTATATATATTTTTTGCATTTTTGAAGCATTTTATTTTTATAAAAAATAAAAAAACTTGCATTTTTATCACTGTTTGCATTATAAAACCCATAAAAATTATAAAACCTTTTTGAAAAATCCAAAAAAATCTATTTCATATTTATCTAAGTATTTTACAACTTCATATCAAAAATCACAAAAAAATATAAAAGAAAACTCATAAAAAGTGAAAAACCCCTAAAACCTTTATAAAAATATAAAAAATCCTTTAAAAAAGAAAATATAATTTCAATTGTTGAATATTCTATATATTATTATATATATATATAAATTAATTTGGAGAATTTTGATTACTATTTGATAATTTTTATCTCCATTTTAATTTCAAGTATTTATTTTATTCCTTGTTTTGAGTATTTTGGACTTTAAAAAATACCAAAAATCAGCAAAAATATAGAAAATCACAAAAACATTATAAATATAAAAAGCACAAAAAACTTGGTTTTCTGTATTTTGACTATTTTCCCTTTTTTATTTATTTATTATCTATCTCTTACTTCTCTTGAATATATATATTCCTTATGGTTTTATATCCTTATTAAAAGAAAAAGAAAATATAAAAATATAAAAAGAAAATATAAAATCAAAAAAATAAAAATCAAATAAAAAATATTATAAAATAAAAAATAAAATAAAATAATAATAAATAAAAACCCACAAAAATGGCACATATATAGACAAATACATCACATTCATTTTTGAGCATTCATTGATCCGATCTACCTGTTTGTTCCATGTGTTCGACACTCTACATATACTTGCACCTATACACATCTTTGTTGTAGAGTTATAGTAAATTTTGACTCCGCACACTTGCTTTTCATTGATTGATCATATGTTGTGGGTTAATTGTTGATTAATTGAGGTTTCATGTAAGGTCACTTCAACGACTGTTGATTCGCCTTATGAATTAATACGACCTCCGTAAAATCTCGATTATCACCCCCCCCCCGTACTCATCCAACGGCCCCAATTCAGCCACGTCGACGCCTCCAAAGCTAGGACACTTGGGCGATCCAAGCCAGTGTATGTCGCTCCAGATCAGTCTGCATGTCCCGAGCCTCACCCTGACCCAGAGCCTCCATCTGATCCTAGACTCACGTTGCCAAGTCACGTGAGGGCTGGGCAAATTACAGGGGTGCCCCACCGACTTCTCTAAATAACAAACAAGTCCTCCGAGCACGTGCAGAGCATGTGTGTCTGGGGTTAATTGCACTCGCCCCCTCCGGGTTTAATAATTGCAATTTAGCCCCCGTACGTGTGGGAAAATTATAAGGAAGGCCTTGCGCTTACTTTTAATTACATTTAAGTCCTTACAGGGACCTGTTTGTAATGTTTCTCTTGTTATTTTTATGTTTTCTTTACATTTATGCCCCTGGACTCTTTTACTAATATCTTGAGCATATGATCTCTGTTATTTGTTGATTTTAGTCTCGTTTCGAAGCTTATTTCATTGTCTATCTTATGGCATGATTTATTTTCTGATTAGACACTTAGATTCGGATGATTAATTTTAATTACAAAATGTCATCTATTTAATGATTTTTTATGTCATTGAGTAGCTTATAAATTAAGTTCGCTTCATCAAATAGCCTGAAATTGACTACGCCTTTATTGCTCATTGATTTCATCAAGATAGGGTATATGTGCATCTCTTTACACTTGCATTATGTTGCATCATAAAAGTCAAATAAAAAAGTGTCTGCATCTGTCTATCTCATCTGCATCATTTGTCTTTGTTTGTTTTGACCTATGAGTTGTTGATTCATCACGTAATTGGATTAATGAGCATCTGAGTAACCGCTTAAGAGGCTCGTGTCCCTGAGTTCGACCTTGGGCTTGCCCACATAAATAAATTCGACTGCTTAGATTTAATTGACAAATTAATCATAGTGGTTTTTGATGGATCCGATTTTTCCTGACTGCAACAAAGTTCGAGTGTTAATCCGACATAATTAAGGGTTAAATTTTGGCTTCGTCAAATGGCGTCGTTGCCGGGGACACGGCTCATCTTTCATTTTATTTAGATTTTTATTATTTGATTAACTGGTAGTTTTTAACCTTAGGTCGATTCATTTGTTTTGTTTGCATTGTATTGATAATTCTTGAATATCTATCTAATGTTTTCTTTTTGTGGCAGGGTCCCTTGGCGATCAAGGAGGCAAGGAGCAGGTGCTCCCACTGCGAGGAGCCATAGAAGCACCATTAGAGAAGTTGATGAGAATTATGGTCTCTCATATTTTCATGCATTCATTGTAATAATCGTCTTTACAACGGTCTTCGTTTGAAGACTCACGGTTGTAAAAGAACGAGTGATATTGTGGTTGTGTGAGGCTTGCCCCACTTGAGTGTCGACTTAGGATTAGGTACGCGGCTCTATGAGATATTTCATTTTTTATCTTATGACCAGGTGGGACACACTAATTTGAGACGCACATAGACATTGCTTCACTTAGCCAAAATTAAATTTTTCTTTCCTGCTAATATAATTAAGCTAGGTGTGGTTTTTATCGACTTGCATACATTCAGGATTTGGTTTTAATTCAGTCTTGTTTTTCACGAAGATAACTAAAGATAATGAGAGTTTTCTTCTTTAACATAGACCATGATTTTATCGTATGCATTGATTTTTTCTCGACATCTCTTCCTGGACTGAACACCTAAGATTAAATGGAAATTGAGAATGAGTGTTAGACGATGTTTGATTGATTTGTGCTTTTATTAAATCAGTGTTAACCTTAAAGCTAAAAATTGGGCGGTTAATGCAAGTTGATCAAATAAAATGGAGTAAAATCAATTTTTGGGAGAGCAATACCCTTTTTACATGGGATATTCTGATTTGACATAGCATTAATCCTTGCATAAATTAGAATGAATTTGCTTTTATCGCCAATAAAAATGAAAAGATAATTGACCAACATTTGTTGGTTTCATGTGTGAGTTGGTGAATCAAGGATGTTGTTTGGTTGTTTGAGCCTTGTTTGTTTTCGATGCCCTCCCATATACACTAGGTACTCCATTCATCTCCACATATTCATTCATTCACATGTAAATCCACCCTAACCTCTGTGTTCCCCTCAGGTCTCCTCAACTTCACTTATCTATCCCTGTACATAGGCTATTCTCAGCCTAAGTATAGGGGGGACCTGAGTCCCCGTAAATTCCAGACTCATTTTTCCTTCTCTTCGATACTTAGGTTATTTTAACCTAAGTATAGGGGGCATCCTCCTCAGTTCCAGTATCCTTTCCTATATCTTAACTAGAGCTTTGGCTTTGTATCGCTTAGTGCTATGAGGACATAGCAAAAGTTAAGTATAGGGCGAGGTATACCGTATATACAGTATATTTGTACTTTAGTCATAGCAATTATTTTGAAAATTTTGAAAAATTTAAAACTTTTTTTGGCTAGAGTATACATTTTCTTGAATTGAATTGGAAAAAAAATTTTCAAAGTTTGAAAATTTTCTCTACTATGCTACATTATTTTGAAGAAAATATTTTGAAAATAGTTTGAGAAATGGGTTTTACTTGTTTTGAAAAATTGTTTGAAAAATATTTGAAAAACCTTTATAAATGTAACATTGTTTTGGAAATCTTTTCAAAATTTTATCAAAAAGGATGGTCTAAATGAGACTAACTTGTGTTTGTAAATATTGTTTTTGAAAAAAAATGAAAAATGAAATATATATATATAATATAATAAATTTAATGAAGGAGTCAGTTTAATCCCTGACACTTCCACATTTTCACACAAGATTAGTGATGTTCAAGAACACTAAGTTTGCGAGGTCTTGAGATTTTAAGTTAGCCAGCCTTAGTCATCAAGGTCTTTGACTTAATTATCCACATTTACCTAATTTGAAAGATTTGTGCGCTATATTACATGCTTAGTCTCTAACCTTAAGAATATGATCATCATTTCACATGCACGACTGCAGTTATGATGAGATGAGTAGAAATTTTACTTGAGGAACCGGGATGAGGGATTTGAGTTTGGACCCGATTTAATGATGCTCGAGGATGGGATAAAATCAATGAAGGCTTCATGAAACATGAGTGTCAGAATATTAAGCCAGTATGGGAACATGGTTTTTGTACCAGCTCTTGACATTTACCTATGTGTCAGGGTATGATTAAATCAAAAATTGTTGATCAGTGTGCGCCAACTCTTGGTAAAAGCAGTGGAGCTAGCCAAAAAGAAAAGAAAATAAAGAAATAAAAGCTCTCATCTACAAAGTCACATATCAAAGAGCTTCCACCAAAGGCGAGCGCTCCCAACCATTGCAAAGTGTCCACTTGGACCACCGCTATTAGGACCAAAGAGTCGAGCTAGCACCCAAAAAGGGCTTTGCATCGTATAGTGATACAAGTCTGGGTGTAGAATGTACGATATGTACTCAAAAAAGACACACCCCAGTGTACTCCTAGGAAAACAAGTGCAGACGGCTCTAACTTCTCATGACGGATATACTGATCAACAACAAAAATATGTGTTGAGTTAATAAGGCACTCGAGAGGATCCTTGTTCTAATGAGAGGGAGAGAAGAAATGACACAATCCTAAGCCCTCCATCAACTGGCCTGCAACCTACATTTATGAGTCTGACAACTAAAGAGACGGTGGATTGGATGTAATATTTGGTTTATTCCCTAGTGTTGAGGATTGGGTTCTTAGGAGAGTCTCTTGAACTAGAACCTTGGGTGATGTTGCGACTCTACTCCTGTGATTGCAGTCAATACTTAATGTCATATCCTTATTTTATGCGTATACAGAGAGAGACTGATAAATTAGAGAAATTGGATAACTCTTTATTAGAGCTTGGTTCATATTTGAAATTTTGGATCTCTAAAGTCGGGAGTTCTTGAATGGATCAGGTCTTGTACTCACAAGCACAATCAGGGGATAAATCCAACTCATTCATGCTTGAGATGCCCGAGGATGAGCATAGTTTAAGTATAGGGGGCTGATGAACCTCAGTTTCATCATGTTAATTTTCATATATTAATCCCCCTAACTTAAATTGATGTCAATAAAAACCAGAGTAAATGTTGTATATATCTTGGACTTATAAAAATAAAAAAAATACAAAATCAGAATTCTAGTGTTTTTACACCTTTAAAAACACTCACAAAAATATTTCTCCCTTTGTTTGACTTTTTTGTGTTTTTAGTCAACATGAAAATTGTAGATCTCATCGAGATCTACAACTTTCATGTTTTGAGTTTTTCCAAATTCGGACTCCTTCTCTTTCTTTTTTTGATTTTTTTTCTTCTGAATAATCTCATTGGGCCATGTGGCCCTTTCTGGTTGAGCTACGTGGCCCGTTGTCCTTGCACCATCTGCCTCGCGTCTAGCCGTCCGATCGCTTTCTAGAGCTTTCATCTCTGTCACCCATTCCATCTTCACTCTCCGCCCTCCGATCGCCATCCAGAACGCATCTAGAGCATCCACACCTGCTCAATGCCCAACCGTTGGATCTTTATATCCTACGGTCAAACGCGCTTCTCCCTTAGCCGTAGATGTGACATGATCGATTAGATCAGGGCCGCATCTTCGTGCCCTCCTCTGGATCGTTGGATCGCAAGATCCAACAGTCAATGCCTCGTCTTCCACCTCCCACGCCCACTTCTCTCCCACGTTCTTCACCATGCCAGCCCGTCGTCCCCTTCTATTTTTCCCAACCATGACGACCACCTTCTCTACGCACTAACCATGCCATGTCCAAGCCCACTCCTCCGTGACCCTCGTGGACCTCATAACTCATCACATCCCTCTCCCTCTCACTCCATATTCTGCTCCAAACCCACGAGCTCCACCACCAGCAACCCTCTCCTCTCTCCTACAAATACATCACCGCCGCCCAAATTCACCCACGTCCACTTTTACGTCGGCCACGACCTAGCATCTCTCCGCCTTCCCGTGATAGGGGGAGTCGGATCGACGATGCAATGACTGCCATTGGTCCCGGTGTTGACCCATGTCCATGGTAGGCCATGTCTCTGGCATTCAAACGTTGTCAAGCTGCTCCCCGTGGCTGGGGGAGTCCAGCAATGACCGGAGCGCCTACCGGTGATCAGCCAAAGTTATCCCTCCTCCGCATCGGTCTTCAGGTAAGAATTCTTATCTTTTTATTCTAGTTTCTCGTAATTTATTAGGCTTGCACACACTCTTTCTCCCTCAATTAATCATCTCGTAAGTTTCCTCACACATCTACCATCTTCGTCATACCATTCAACCACCCATATTTCCTCCATAACCTCCAGCCGCTTCGCCCCCTTGTTCTCTACCTCACCAGAGAAGACATCCAGGGATGCCACTCCTCTTCTCCCGTATGGCCCTCCACTTCACCTCACCTCATCGCACTCACAACACCTGCACGCTTCGACTTTTCCTTCTAACAATTGCAGGTGGTCTTCTTCAATGGTCGGAGGCTCATTGGAGCTGAGTTCTCAAGCTCTGCTTTCGGTGTGGGTTCGTCGACGGCCCACTCTAGGGCACAAGGCGCATTCACCGTACTTCAAGTTTAATCGTTATGCTTCCAGGATCCTTCCTGGATCTTCAACGAGTGCGTAGGACGGTGGCGGAGCTCATGCAGCTTCATCGGAGGCCCAAAAGCATCGCCCGCCATCGATGGAGGAGGAGGCCCCAGATCGTACAGGTGTTGTTGGATGGCACCTCCTCCCACCCCTCCCCTACCTTGGTGCTCATCCAACGACCCCAATTCAGCCACGTCGATGCCTCCAAAGCTAGGAGGCTCGGGCGATCCAAGCCAGAGTATGTCGCTCCAGATCAGTCCACATGTCTCGAGCCTCGCCCCGAACTAGAGCCTCCATCCCATCCTAGCCTCATGTGCCCAGGTCACGTGAGGGCTGGGCAAATTGCAGGGGTGCCCTGTCAACTTCTCCAAACTGCAAACAAGTCATCCGAGCACGTGCAGAGCATGCGCTCCTGGGGCTAATTGCACTTGATCCCCTCCGAGTTTTAATAATTGTAATTTAGCCCCCATGCATGTAAGAAAATTACAAGGAAGGCGGCGTGCTTACTTTTAATTGCATTTAAGTCCTTCTAGGGACCTGTTTGTAATGTTTCTCCCATTATTTCATGATTTCTTTATATTTATGCCCCTTGACTCTTTTACTCATATCTTGAGCATACGATCTCCGTTTTTGTTGATTTCAGTCTCATTTCGAAGCTTATTTAATTATCTATCTTGTCGCATGATTTATTTTCTGATTTGACACTTGGATTCAGATGATTAATTTTTGTTACGAAGTGTCATCTATTTAATGATTTTTATTGGCATTGAGTAACTTATCAATTAAGTTGCTTCACCAAATAGCCTGAAATTGACTACGCCTTTATTGCTCATTGATTTCATCTAGATAGGGCATACGTGCATCTCTTTACACTTGCATTATGTTGCATCATAAAATTCAAATAAAAAAGTAGTTGCATCTGTCTATCTCATATGCACCATTTGTCTTTGTGTGTTCTGACCTATGAGTTGTTGATTGATCACTTAATTAGATTAATGAGAATCTGAATAACTGCTTAAGAGGCTCGTGTCCCTGAGTTCGACCTTGGGCTTGCCCAAGTAAATAAATTCGACCGCTTAGATTTAATTGATAAATTAATCTTACTGGTTTTTGATGGATCTGATTTCGCCCGACTGCAACGAAGTTCGAGTGTTAATCCGATATAATAAAGGGCTAAATTTTGGCTTCGTCATGTGGTTGAATGCAAACGTTGTCACCTTCTTCATGTGAGCAGGACCCTTCTTATCTAGGATCATGCCCCCCACTCTTTCTGGGGTGATGCAGTCCATACTTCATGCTACCTAGTCAACTATATACAATCCTCTGTGTTCGGAGAAAATGATCCTTTTCCCATTGTGTTTCCTAATAAGGACTTTTTCTCTTGAACACTAACCGTCTTTGGCTCAGAAGCATTTGTTCATCATCTGACTCATGGCCATGATAATCTCTTCCTAAATCTATCAAGTATGCTTTTGTGGTCTATTCCGGGACCCGAAAAGGGTATGGGTGCTTTGACCCCATCGGACGGAAGTACTACATTAGTGTTGAGGCCATGTTTTTTGAGTTTGTCATGAACTTTTCTCCTACAGGCGATAGAATGACCTCGATTGAGTCTAGTGAAGAGGTTTACATACCACCTCTTCTCATGGTTCCTCTACCACCAACTATGGTTCCTCTACCACCACCACAACCTCCTCCCGTCGTTCCACCACCACCTATTATGGTTCCTCTTGTGGCTTAGACTTTTGTCTTATTCTCTCATTCTTAAGCCAACAATTCTATCCCATGTTCACATGCTTTCCCCATCATACAACAAGTTCGGAGTAAATTATAAGCATTTGGTTTCTACTGATAGCACTGGTGATTTCTCTATGGCATAGGACACTTTATACATTGAGCATGTCACATATCAGAAGGCTACTTTATAGGACACATATTGTCCAGAGGATCTTGATCATCCCATTGCTTTTTATAAAGAGAGACGTGTGCAATGTATCCTCTCATTGTGCATGTTTCTTTGGGGCATATTTTAGAGGACTTCAGGAGGTTTGTTGTAGGACTGTTAGCCACAGAGATATCACTAACATATCATGAGGCTATGTGAAACGTTCAATGGAATTTAGCTTTGGAAGAGGAGATGGCATTGCTCCAGCACCGTGACACATGGAACTTGGTAATTTCCTCAATAGATGCATCTATCGTTGGTTGCAAATGGCTCTTTCCAGTAAAGCACTGAGTAGATGGCATTGTTCGCTACATGGCTAGGATCGTGGCATGTGGATTTTCTTAGACATATAGGGTGGACTACGAGGATATATTCTCTCCAGTGGCTTGTCATTCGATACATCACATCCTCCTATCAGTTGTTGTGGTATAGGACCGGTCTCTTTCTCATTGGATGTGAAGAATGTTTTTCTTTATGTGACCTGCAGGAGGAAGTCTATATGTAGCAAACACCAAGGTTCGCTGCTAAATGGGGGTGTCAGAAGATATGTAGACTTCATAAAGCTATCTATAGCCTTAAAAAGAGTCATAGAGCATGGTTCTCAAAGTTATCGAACTTGATAGAGCGGCATGGCTTCATGAGTTCGGCTGTTGATCATTTACATGAGACATATAGAAGTATCATCGTCGTTATGATTTTATGTTGATGACATTCTTGTTACATGATATAACTTACACGACATTAGTGAGTCTAAGGATCTCGTTGGACAGTTGTTTGTCACCAAGGACCTTGACGAATTACAATACTTCCTTGGTCTTGAGCTTGCCAGGAGCCAGCATGGTATTGTGATGACATAGATGAAGTACGTTACATATCTCCTTTTAGAGACAATGATGGCAGAATGCATACCTGCCACTACTCCCATGAATCCCATTATGATGTTTACAATGATGATACAGAGGAGGTAGACAAGTGGAGATACACATGAAACTAATTGGGAAGCTCCTCTACGTGACTATTAACATGATAAATATCTCCTTTGTAGTGAGCAAAGTTAACTAGTTTATGGAGCAACCATGACAAGCTCACGTGGATGCGATCTACATGATCCTGAGGTATTTGAAGACTTCTCTAGATACAAGGTTGCTTTTTAGCAATGAGACATCCCTTGCAATCACAATACATGCAGATGCTCACTCTACAGGATGTCCTAAAGATAGGAATTCTACCTCTGGTTTTGAGGTTTTCCTACAGAGCTCTTTAGTCTCATGGAAAAGCAAGAATAGACTGTGGTTGCTAGATCTAGTGCTGATTCAGAGTAGAGAGCTACGGTTCATGGGAGAACTCAGATGATGTGGGTCAGATCCGTTCTGATGGACTTACAATCGACATGCCTCTTCCCTTGCAGTTGCAATGCGATAATCAAACTGTTCTTTTCATTGCCAACAATTCGCCGATCCATGAGAGGACCAAACACAATGAGATAGATTGCCATTATACATGAGACATGATTCAAAAGGGCATTATCTATATTTCCCACGTCAGTTCAGGGGAATAGACGATAGATGTTTTCACTAATGCCCTAGCCAGAGGGTCATTCCAGAGGTAATGCTCCAAGTTGAAAATGATTGTCATCTATGCTCCATGTTGAGGGGGAGAGTTTAGAGTTATCTTATGTAATTTTCTATTTCTTATGTATTTTTCTATTTCTTTATCTCTATTATGTAGTTCACCCTTTAAGGTTTCTCCTCTCTATATAGATATGACCCCTTTCATAATAAAATCACGATTTTCTTTCAATAGTAGTATTCATAATATTTTTTATCAAATTTACAATTCATTTCTCATTCTTTTTCCCGGTAGTCCACGTGGACCAACCAAGACTTTCTGTTCCTTGAACTAGGGGTCAACTACCCCCATTGTACCTCCGCCTCCTATTAGAAGCTTTGACACCCCTTATTTGTTGATTTCTTACGCCTACACCTCTCCTCCATATCCCTTGAGACCTGCTCCACTCCATATCTCTTCATCCTTGACTCTCGCCCATGCGAGGATCTCCACCTATCACCTTCGATCCTCCCGCCATTTCACCACCTTTTTGGTCAAAACTCATTTTTATAAGATACCCCCTCCGGCCTTCATTTCACTTTTGATCTCTCTTCAACCACGTGAGCTCCTGGTGACAGCAGGAACCACTCTAGACCACTGCAGTGTGGTTGAAGTGGTGGAGTCTAAGATCCAGGTTCGCCAAACCTTCCCTCCAGCGAGCTTCACCTGCTCCGAGCTCCATGGCTCATCGAGTTGCTAGATACATTTATTTTTCTTGCATTTTTTTCCCTTAGCATAGATTAGGTTTTAATTCTGTCTTTTAATTGCATATTTAGCGTAATTTTGAAAATCAAAATCACAGGAGCCTTTAGCTCTGGCACTAAATTCATCGTACCTTGATCGAGTTCCGATCCCCTTCACTTCCATTCGCGTCCCCATCGTCTTCTCCATCAAATCCCTCTGTTTTCCACCTCGATTCCTGCCCGGAATAGGGCGCTGGAGCTTCCTCCTCCGCCAAAGATCCCTCCATCTCGCTCACTCTATGCTTTTGCAGCCTCAGTAGAGAGCTGAGGAATTATCCCTCGACCCCCTTGATCTTTTGGCAAAGGTTAGCGGCCGTGAAGCCACCTAGAGCTCCAACCCAAGCTTTGGACATGAGCTCCAGGTCAACCGAGCTCTACATCTCTTCCAGTAAGCCACGGACTTCATGAAGGAGCCTGCAAATGTGCGACGTCATCAGGAAGACGAGGAGCTCCTTCGTTGAGGAGGAGGACGGAGGCAACCAGAAACAAATATTCAAACTCGTCAGTAACGAGTTCTTCTGAGTTCATCCACCCTTCCTCTCTGTTGTTCGATACGAGGCACAGTCCAGATCTAATCTGGGTTGTTGAGATTATTCGAAGCAAAACCTATCCAGAGCTGTAGGATCAGCTACATGGATTGTCCTCCTCCTTCTGATGGCGCACAATTACAGGGGTAAATTAACAAGGAACCCCTGTATTTTTGTAAATTTAAGTGTTAGTCTTGTAAATATTTATTAACTTTCAAAAAGTTATGTAAAAAATACATAAGACATAAGGGCCCCCACAATTGTTCAAAATTACATATAAGTCCTATGCCACGTCGACTCAGGTGGCGCCCCACATGAGTTGGCCATTTTGTTGGCCATTTTGCATTTAAGGTCTTCCAAGTTTGGTTATTCAGGTTTAGTATTTTAATTTTGTAAATAAGTTCAAACTATGGGATATTTTGCATGTGCACCCATGTAGTTTATTTATATTATAAATATACCCCTGCCAATTCTGTATAAATTATTTCGTGCATTTTATTTTGAATTAGATAGCTTCTTCACCTCGAAAATTGTGCAAAAATTACTGAATGTGCTTTGATGCTTATTTCACACTACCATTTGTCATTTCGTTGTGTTTTCAATTTATTAAAAATCATTTGGTGCAATTTATTCCCTATTTAGATATAAAAATACAAAAAATAGAAAAACACTTCTAAAAATTCCAAAAAATATATATAGTAATAAGATAGCTATAGATTAAAAAATCACAACAAATAGCAAAATAAAATCTTAAAAATTGAAAACCCTCTCTAACCCTAAAAATATTATCAAATATTTTCAAAAAAATACAAAAAATAGTTATATACTTAATATTTTTATATGTTCATTTTACTATATATTAAAAATAATTTTGAGAAATTTTGTGTATATTTTATATTTTTAAATCTCAAAACAGGTTGGCCTATTTGTTAACTCCCTGATTTGGAGTATTTTGGATTTTAAAAATATCTATAAATTAGTAAAAATTCCAAGAAAATTTACATAAATAGATAAAAATACAAAAAGACAAAAATAATTTATTTTATATTATGTATATATATATATATATTTATGAATATAAATGCCTACATAGCATATATACTCAAATATATAATTATATACTTATTAATATAAATATTATTATCATAAATACTTATAAATATTTTTAAATCGTCAAAAAAATTTTAAATCGTCAAAAAAATAAAAAGGACTATTTTTCTTTATATTTACTTATTTTTATATATTTATTATACATATTATACTCTATATTATATATATTATTACATATACTGATATGTATACTTATTATATAATTGAAAGAAAAAGAAAATTAAAAAATATAAAACTAAAAATAAAAAATGTATAAAAAATAAAATTCATTAGAATTAAACACCAGTAAAAACCCATAAAAATTCAAACACACACACACACACACACACACACACATATATATATATATAAGTTGGTGTTCCTTCTTGTACTGCTTATCCCCGTAGCTCTCTGTGATTCATAACCCAGAATACTTCTGCCCTATACACATTTTATCTTAGTTATAATAAAATTTGGCCCTCTCTTTATTATATTGTCTCATCTGGACTTGTAGGTTAATTGTTGATCTAATCGGCTTTCATGAGCGCAGTCACCTCGGTGATTGTGACCTCGCTTTGCAAGAGCACATGATCACCTCTGAAAGTTGATTAATCAGAGACTCATAAGCTTCTTGAGCGCCATTATTTGACGAAAATTTTGTATTAGGATCCATAGGAGTTTCTTCTGATTTGCAATTTGACATATGATATTCCTTCAGAAGATCATGAACATATTAGGATCCATTTTGTATTTATTTCTTCAAAATTTTGTGGGTCACAAGCAATAAAGCAGTAGAAGAAGATGATGCATAAATTTCTTGAAGAGATTGTACCTTTTGTTGTGGATGTTTTGAATCAAAGATGTTTGGCCCAACTGTTCTTTGAATTGAAGGGAAAATATCTTCATCATTTGAATTGTCTTCTTCCGTTGCAGTTTGCTTTTATGGTACTGAAGAATCATCTCATTTCCATGAAGATGTCTCATCAAAGATGAAATCACTATATATAATTAATTTTTCCTTCTTTGGGCTCATATAATCTATAGGGTTTAGATTCATCATAATATCCAATGGAAAAATATTTTTCTCCTTTTTCATCAAACTTTTCTTCTCTAACTTGAGATGGTATATGAGCATATGAAATAGAGCCAAAGATTTTAAAATGAATAGCCTCACCTTCCTTTCATATCAATTTTTGTAAGATGTGCTATCCAACACTACTTTGTTTGGAGAAGGTATATGGGCATACTGCATGTGTGAAATGTTTGTTAGGAAGATCCTTACCTTTCAGCATGTTTCTTTGTAAATCCTAAAACTTGGTCATCTATTGGATCCTAAAGCATAAGATCCGTCTCGTCAAGAGGAAACTAACAGAATTTGTTTCGTACGAATCGGACTTCATTTCGAAATGTTATGATTTTCGGAAGAAAGAGAAGTAAGGAGGCTTAAGATGTCATTAACCCGTAATGACTGTCATTAAGAATAATTAAACACGATTAAAGAAACTAATGATGGATTGAGGACCTCTAATGACCATTAGCGAACACTAATCTATGGTTAGCAAAAGTTAAGCATGAGCTGCGAAAGTTAAATCATGATTAGTGAAAGTTAATCATGATTAACGTTAAAAAAATGTCATCAATGAATCTAAAATCCTCTGGAATGTTCTAACTTAAGCCCTAAGTTTTGAATAAGACTTGGCCAAAACCATGGACTAAAACCATGGGCCGTTAACCACGATTAAGGTCTAAACCATGGATTACTAATCATGGTTAGTGGTTTTCTATGGTCTATAAATAATGCCTCTATCCATTCATTCTCTATGATTTCCACTACCACCACTACCTCAAAGGCTAGGGTCGAGAGGTTGGGAGGAGGAGTGGGAGGTGGGGAAGGAGTGCTAACGAAGTGCTGCCGGGAGAACGAGGAGGAGGAAGGTACGATCCTCTCCTAGTTGGCTTCGTAAGTAGACTCTAACTTGAGCTAGGTTTTCGATTCATCTTCTTTTTCCAGCTTACTTTTCGATTCATCCTCCTTTTCTGATTCATTTTTTTTGTGGTTCAAGGAGAAATCTGTGTAACACCCTATTTAGGTGCAGGCGGCTATGCACGCCAGTGAGCCCTATGATTCGTCACACCTTCACTCACCTAAGACGTGTGGTGTCTACCGATTCTTCAACGCTTATGATTCTATTCTTCCAATTTTGCTTTTATAGTTGTTTTGATGGCGAAATCTATGTAATACCCTGCTTAGGTGCGGGCGGTTATGCACGTCAGTGAACCCTGTGATTCGTCACACTTTCACTCACCTAAGACGCGTGGTGTCTACCGAGTCTCCATCTCTTGCAATTTGATTATATTCTTTCAGTTTCGTTTTTTTCCTCTCGATGATTTTGTAGAGGGAATTCTTTACATTTTTCTTTTAAAATGTCCCGATATTAGGAGAAACTCTGCCAAAATATTTATAGAAATATATCCCGATATAAAGGGAAACTCTACCAAAATTTTCCTAGAAATATCACCCCGTATAAGGGGAAGCTCTGCTGGAATTTTAAGAGAAAAATAAGTTCTTCGTGTTCTTCGTATTCTTCGTGTGTTGTTCGCGTTCTTTGTATTCTTCGTTCGTTCTTCGCGTTCTTGGCATGTTCTTAGCTTTTTTTATACGAAAATGAAATCCGATCATTTTAGGAGCCAATAATAATTCTTTTTGCAAAAGAATCACGATAAAGCACTGCATACACGAAAGAGAGCTCGATTAAGTAACAAAATCTTTCCTTTTGTTGTTGGGTTATCATATGATATCGTTGAGATTTCTGACTTTATACTCCTTACTATGAAGAACCCTAATTTAGCTATTTTTGAGAAAATATGAAAAGTTACTTTGTGATTTCAACTAAAATAAGGTCCAAGCATCTAATTGATATAGTGACTTCAAAAGTTAGGCTTTGGAAGTCAAAATGAGCACAAATATGAGTATATAAATATATAAATTAATATATATGTGAGGATATACTCAATGTTGATGATTATGCAAATCGAAGACTTAACGAAAGAATTACATCATGGGAATTTATGTGTAGTGAGTTGGATCCTAAAAAAGATCGTGTGTTACGTTAGGAATGACTTGGAGTAGAACAATAGGTCGGGCATGCATAATGTAGGTTTATCGGAAGGAACCCGTATTTGTGTTGCCCTACCTAGGTGGTACACGGTTGCCCTGTTCTGATAAATGCGCACAAAATGAATGATTTGCAATGCCTGGTACCGGGTGCTAATATATTCAGGTTGAAAGAAGGAAGATATGGCCGTGCCATGTAGAGGCACGGGTGGTTCAATAGCAGCTGGGTCACGATAACATGTATTTAAAGTCGCTAGGTTATGTGATTAAAGGTTAGCCTGAACTTTTAAGCAACTGTATCCTCGAGGACGGTGTGCTCCTTTGTTTACCAGGATGAGGGTTTGAAACCCTAGGTAATAAAAGAAAAGGAAATTGTCAGGGTAGTATTGGAGGATTGGTTGAGGCAATGTGCGACAACACAAGCTCATCAGATCAACGCAATCTCCAATCCTGAAGTTTCCACAGCTTCGGAGTCCATTAATGGTGGGGTTCTTCTAAACTAATCCCGAACGTGGAATAGAAGGGAATATGACTTAAATTAATGAGAATGAATGAATCTTTTTGTGATAACAAGTTTTGAAAGATTATGCATTTGTTTGTTTTTCTCTTCTTCATTACTTAGCATTCGCTAATTGTTATCCTATGATTTATGTAAAACTCAACAGGTGTCGGTGAGCCATCACAAGGACTTTAATAATCCAGTCAGCTAACATAATAACCATCCAACTAGCCATAGTAGCTTTACTCTGTAAGGTAGTTATCAATCTTTTTGTGTATTTCCTTTCCAGATGATGTACATGTAAATGGTTATAGTGGGACGATGTATCATATAAACTTTATTTTTTGAATGGAAAAGTGTTGAAATACTTCCTTCTGAGTATTTTTAATTGTAGTTTGTTTATGAATGTTAGTTGTGATTGCTGAATAACTTATTGCTGATTAACCAGATCCGATTATGGGAGGATCCGACCGTCCAGAATTGGGGTTATGAGAATTTTGCCATCTCAACCATCATTCAATTTCCTCTTTCAGCTACTCCATTTTATTGAGGAGTATATCTTTCTACTAACTCTTTCTTGATTCCTTAATAAATGCATATGTCTTTAAATTTTTGGATGTAAATTCTCCACCATAATTTGATCGAAAGAATTTTATTTTTCTCCTCTTTTGCTTTTCAACAAAAGCTTTAAACTTGATGAAAGTAGAAAAGGCTTGTGATTTTTCTTTCAAGAAGTAGATCCATATCATTTGACTATAGTCATCAACAAATAATAGGAAGTACATGGCTCCATTGAGAGATAGAGTTTGAGTTGGTCTGCATACATCTGATTGCATCAACTCAACTAGAGCGTTTGCTCTCGACGATGCCTTCATGAATGTCAATCTATGCATCTTGCCATATATGCATCCCTCACACGTTATTTCATCTTTCTTGAAGAATGGAAGTCCAACAACCAAGTTCTTCTGCTTTAATAACATGATACTTTTAGGCCCTGTTCGTTTGGGGTATAAGGTGGAATGGAATAAGGGGAATAAGCCCCCGACACGCTTCCCCGTGGTACGACTATTCCTCATTATTTCATCTTATTTCACTCTTATTCCTATCTTTATCCCACCTTACCTACCTTTATTTCACCTTATTCTCCTTATTCTTATCCTCCAGCCGAACGGAGAATAGACCCTTGTTCCCCTTATTCCCCATCCTTATTCCTGCTTATTCTCCTACCGAACGGGCCCTTAAAATTTAAATGGCCAAATATTAAATACCATAATAGGGAATCATCCTTATATATATATATCTTTTAAGGCATATTCTTCTTTTAAAGGTATTGATAATGTAAAGACTTTATTTGGAGACATTTTAATATCTGAAATTAGTATCTTTCTTCTTTTATCAAAGATTTTGCATACCCTATTATCAAATCTTAAGGAAAGACTATTATTCATAAGTTGTCCCACACTTAGAAGATTTTCAGTTAAGCCGAAGACATAGAGAACATCATAAATGAGTTTAGAAGTACCTTTCTTTGTTTGTACTAGAATAATTCCTTTGCCTTGCACATTTTACAACTTTCCATTCCCGAGATTAACTTATGAAATGTACCCTTTCTTAAGTCTCATAAATGGATCTTTATTCTTTGTTATGTGGTTACTACAACCACTATCCACATACGAAATATCTTTAGAGACTTATTTAGTGTTCATACATGAATAAAGTAATGGATTGGACGCCTCATCTTTTGCAATATAATTAAAATCATTCTTTTGGAATCAACAATCCCTCTAAGAAGGATTGTTATCTTATACTTTGTGCATCATAATCTACAATTCTTATATTCATGATTATCGTTCTTTCAAATGATGCAATAAGAAGAAGATTTTCTTGTACTTGGAGCACTTTTATTGTATCCTCTTCTCGGTCTTCCATTACCTTGGCCTTTGTAGAATCTATAGCTTCCATTGTTCTCTTTTCTTGCATAATGTCTCCTTTCCTTACTCATGATCTCCATTCTTTACTTTGTAAATGTTCATTTTTGTTTGAAATGCTTGCTCAAAGGGTCGAGTCATAATCATGTTAAGTATTTGCTCATTTTCTTCAAGTGAGCCATATATATAAGATAAATCTTTAAATTCTTCAATAATAGTAACAACATGATCAAATTTAGCAAGCAAGTTTCTTAATATCTTTTCAGCAACCTTCTTATCTGCAATAGAATCTCCATAACTTTGAATTTTATTTATAATAATAGAAGCTCCTGAAAAGAATCCTTAGATGGTTTCACCATCTGTCATCAAGATGTTATCAAAATTCCTCCTTAAAGATTGAAGCTTGATAGAAATTACCTTGACGGATCCTTAAAATTCTTTCTTAAAATCTCACTACTTACTTAGAATTAGTTGCTTTAGAAATGCAAGGAAGATTTATTTTCTTATTCCTTACTGAACGAAGAGAATGGTCTTTGCATCTTTCTTCTTTTTCTCCATGAGTTATTTTTTCTTTTCATTCACTTAGTGAAACAAGTACTTCTACATCTTTGACCTCCTCGTAACCTTATATGAAAAGTTACCACAAATCTTATGAAATAAAAAGGGTCTTCATTTGAAGACTCCAATAATCATCACTTTCTCCATCGAATATAGAAATGAAGCTTTGAGTGTAGGTGAATAAAGGTGTGTTGGAGGTGTATGCTATTAGTATGAAGAATCAAGAAAATAATTCAATGAGGATGTAAGGATAATGAGGCTCTGATACCAAACTTGTTGGTCAACGGAAGATTGGTGGTGGATCGAAAGCAAAATAGGGAAAGCGAATAAGGATCAATGCATAAGGTGGATGAGAACTCAAAAACTTTTTCTTATTAACACTTGAAATTTTCTACAAGACTTGGATTTTAACTACATTGCTTACAACAAGAGAAGAAAAACTCACCATACTTTAAAGGAGAATGACACTTTTGGTGGTAGTGGATACATTGTGCTTCTTGTTGTTGTGTTCAAATGAGGACCCCATGGGTGGTTTTTATAATCCATCCAAGAGGGTGAAGACATTTGGAAGATGGAACTGGAATCCCTTTCCATGCTCCACCTTTAAGTGGGAACATGTAGATATTTTGATGAGAGGTAGAGAAATATCTAGATATTTTCTCTACATCTCTCTTTTCTAGAATCTACTCTCCAAGTGGGCCTCTCTCCTAATAATTTGAATGGAAAATTTTAGGCCCAAAAGTAAAAGGGCACATTAGTAATAATAATTATACATGGACAAATTACAAATTACATATATTTTCAGCATATATGACCGCTATGCAGCAATAACAAGGAGAGCATTCTGATGCAGCCCGATCCTGTTAGCCATGTGAGCCCGAAGCAAACTATTCTTACAATAAATTTTATTGTAATATTAGATTTATCAATAAAAGTTATTGATTCTTTCACTCCCTTTTCGAGATTAAATGAATGAATGCACTATAAGGTCCCTCTATACAATTAGGGTTATGTACCATGGCCATCTTTATAATCATACAGTTGTTGAGTCAATAATTGAATCATAGAGGTTGGTGCTTGGATGAATATCTAAGGAGTTAGATGGAGGACTCATCAAGCACGTCAAATGATTGTTAAGAGATGATCTCCAACCTGAGTAGGAGATGACAATCATTTCTCATTAGGCTGATATCTGACCTACCTCATGTTGCAGGTCCTCTGCATGGGAATAGAGATTCAGAGGAGTCAGATTAGTTGGGTCAAAGAGTTGACTTAACGATATCGAGATAACCAAAGTCCTATGTCATAAACTGTCACGATATAGGCACACATCCTCTGACCGGAGGCAGATGTGTTACTGTATGTCTAAGTATGTACATTTGGCAGACCAATAGGTTGATGACCTAACCAAGGTCTATTCACCCGCGAGCTAGTGTGCATATGAGGGCATACGAGTAATACGATCTCTCAAAGGGATCATACAGGTTCACTTGTGAATCGGAAGAAATGAGCTCACTCATGACGTATCGGGACCGATCAAATTCCATGCATGGTCGTCTTGTTTTGGAAGCATGCCAAGAATTTGAAGGTATGATATATATTTTTGGAAAGCATATGGTTGATACCAACTCCTAATAACCAAGAATGAGAAACTTGATGATGAAACCCTAAAGATGAAAATGTGAAATTGATCTATATCTTCGGGTTTACCATAGGTCTTCCAGTATGCAGGATGTACATGTATTAGGAATACCTGAGGGTGATGTAATCATAAACGATTGTATAACCATGACGCTTCCATTCTGAGGGAGTGATGAAATAGGTCTGGATTTTTGTGACTCCTCTCAGTAGAGAAGTAATTTGATCTAGCTCCAAGTGTTGGACATTGATCTAAATGATATTCAGATGCAATGAGAAGATTAGATTTCTGGCCTTGATTAAATCAAACATCTACGAGAGGTCCGTGAGATCTGGATTTGAGATGTGATCTCAATATTCAAGTCACTATACGTGGAACGTGCAATCATTATGTCCTTATCTTCAAGTATATGTGGAAAAAGCGCATTATTCTTAAAATAATTCAAGAATAATTCCATTGTTGAATTATATCTAAGCATTAACAAATGGATAATTAAATGTGATTTAATTATCATGAATAATGTGAATTTATTCATATTATTTGAATGCATGAGAATGATTATCCAATACAATTAAATATGATTTAATTATTATTGATATGAATAATGTGGATAGCATTATCTAATTATTCACATATATTATAAATGTGATTTATAATATACTAGAGAGAGACTATTGTGATTCATATTTGTTAACTAATTATTGACATCCTTATCATTAGTAATGATACATGGATGATGATTAGTGTTAAGATTTGACTATCCCATACCTTTGAGATGAAAGATCTTGAAGAAGCCTCTTACATCTTAGGTATGAAGTTGTTCAGAAATCAAGAAAAGAGGATATTGGGATTATCACAACATGGGTACATTAAGAATGTTCTTATACGTTTCTGTATGGATAGTTCCAAGAATAGTTTTCTCCCCTTAAGACATGTATCCACCTGTCTAAAGGGATGGATCCTCAAACTTTTGAGGAAAAGAAAGTCATGGCTAGATGCCCCTGTGCATCAGTTGTAGGAAGCTTAATGTACGCCATGATGTGTACTAGGCCAGATATGCGCCATGCAGTGGGAGTGGTAAGTCGTTACCAGTTCTGCTATGGAGAACAACATTGGAAGGCAGTAAAGAACATTTTCAAGTATCTAAGATGGACGCAAGATTACATCTTGGTCTATGGAGATGGTGATCTCCAAGTCTTGGGATACACAGATTCAGACTTCCAGTCAAATATTGATGATCAAAAGTCGACATCAGGATTTGTGTTCCTGTTGAACGGTGATGCGGTGAGATGGAGAAGCAAGAAGTAGGACACTACAACAGATTCAACAACAGAAGCCGAATACATTGCTGCATCGGATGCTGCAAAGGAGGCGGTGTAGTTGCGCAAGTTCATCCTGGAACATGATGTAGTTTCCTCTGATACTCCCGTCCCGTTACTCTGCAATAACACGGGAGCCATGTCCCAAGTGAAGAAACCCATATGGAATCAAAAGAGCAAGCACGTAGAAAGGAAATACCACATCATTCGAGAGATTCAAAAGCGTGTGACATCATCATCACCAAGGTGGCATCTGTCGACAACGTTGTTGATCCTCTTACCAAACCTCTGACACAGAAGGTTTTCGACCAGCATGTAATGAGTATGAGTTTAAGGATTGTACCTAAATGGTTCTGAGGCTAGTGGGAGATTGTTAGCCATGCGAGCCCGAGGTGAATCATTCTTACAATAAATGTTATTGTAATATTTGATTTATCAATAAAAGTTATTTATTCTTTTACTCCCTTTCTATCAAATGATTGTTAAGAGATGATCTCCAGCTTGAGTAGGAGATGGAAATCCTTTCTCATTAGGTTGATCTGACCTACCTCTTGATGCAGGTCCTCTACATGGGAATAGAGATTCAGAGGAGTCAGATTAGTTGGGTCAAAGAGTTGACTTAACGAGATAAATTAACCAAAGTCCTATGTCGTAAACTGTCACGATATAGATACACATCCTCTGAATGGAGACAGATGTGTTATTGTATATCTAAGTATTTACATTTGACAGACCAATAGGTTGGTGATCTAACCAAGGTCTATACACCGGCGAGCTGGTGTGCATATGATGGTATATGAGTAATATAATCTCTCAAAGCGATCATACAGGTTCACTTGTGAAACGGAAGACATGAGCTCACTCATGAGGTATTGGGACCGATCAAATTTCATGCATGATCATCATGCTTCGGAAGCATGACAACAATTTGAAGGTATGATATATACTTTTGGAAAGCATATGATTGATACCAACTCCCAATGATCAAGAATGAGAAACTTGATAATGAAACCTTAAAGATGACAATGTGAAATTGATCTATATCTTCGGGTTTATCATAGATCTTCCAATATGCAGGATGTACAGGTATTAGGAAGACCTGAGGGTGATGTGATCATAAACGATGTATAACCATGACGCTTCCATTCCGAGAGAGTAATGAAATAGGTCTGGATTTTAGTGACTCCTCTCAGTAGAGAAGTAATCTGATCTTGGTCCAAGTGTTGGCATTGATATGAATGAGATTCAGATGAAATGAGAAGATTAAATTTGCGGCATTGATTAAATCGAATATCTATGAGGGGTCCGTGAGATCTGGATTTGAGATGTGATCTCAATATCCAAGTCACTATACGTGGAACGTACAATCACCATGTCCTTGTCTACAAGCATCTTTGGAGAAAGCGCATTATTCTTGAAAGAGTTCAAGAATAATTCCATTATTGAATTATATCTAAGCATTGAGAAATAGATAATTAAATGTGATTTAATTATCGTAAATAATGTGAATTTGATTCATATTATTTGAATGCATAAGAATGATTATTCAATATAATTAAATGTGATTTAATTATTATGGATATGAATAATGTAGATAGCATTATCCAATTATTCACATATGTTATAAATGTGATTTATAATATATTAGAGAGAGACTATTGTGATTTATATTTGTTAATTAATTATTGATGTGAATTAGATTCACATTGGATAATTAATTGAAAATATAATTTACATTTTGTTTTGGAGTGTGAATAAGATTCATATTTTTCCAATGGAATGATTGCGATGTTCACAAGATAATTATGAGTTATTTTTTTGAAATTATTTACAACAAGTGTTGTTGTAAAACTTGGAGATATCATGAGATAACGAGATCTCATGAGATAATGAGATAATGAGGAGATTGACCCAATCCATCTAAGAGGGTGGACGGACACCAACTTCCATTGGAAGAAGGTGGCCATCCCCCTCAGGGATTAGGTCAAATCCTCTCACCTCTTATCTCCAAGGTCAAAGTGATTTAATTTGAATTGATTTATATTGATTTATCAATATAAATTAAATTAATTGTTGTTGTGTTTTTACAACAACATCATGACCATTGAAAGAAACACAAATCAATCTCATCCATTGATCTTGTGTTGTCCATGGATTGGGATCCCATAGACTCCCAAAATCCTATATAAGAATAGGCATCCCTTGCTCTTCGTGTTACAACAACTTCGACAATATCTCTCTCTCTCTCAGATTCTCACACCAAGCCTTCTCCTTCTCCTTGAGTGGCCGTCCACTCCTCTCATAGAGAGAAGGTCGCCTTCATCACCGCATCGCCATTGTGTTGCCACTTCGACGACTCTTGGGTCTCCGTCTTCTTTGGTGCGTCTCGCTCGTGAAGAAGGCATTCGATCTCGTGGGACGAGATCAGGAGATCCATTGCTTGGATCAACAACTTGGATTGCAAGAAGCACACGACTCATCTCCATTCTCGCAAGCGTCTCCTCTGGCAGTTCGAACTTGAGATAGGAGGTCTCTTCTCTTAGAGGCTCGATCACAACCACATTACAAGAGGTATTCCTTTATCTATTGTGTGGTTAGATGAAATGATTCAAGAAATGTTCTTGGATCATGTGGTTTCATCGATTATTTTTTTAAAATTTTGCTTCACCGAGCAACTAGTGCGACTAGTCGTTCTTGATCGTATATGATGCGATCTTCACGTTTTTGTGATGTGCTTAAGGATTCTTCCATATCCTTCACATCTGACCGACAAGTTCGAGGTGAATGCTTCGTGGAAGAAAGATGATGTGTATGTGCATTTGTGGATATCTAATACTCTAACCCCAGACATAGCTAATAATATCCTTCATTAGCCCTCTACTAAGGCAATGTGAGATCCTCGTAGCCACTTGCATTAAGGCAAGGAATGAGACAAAAATCATGCAGCTTCAATATGACATTTTCACAGCTAAGCAGGATGGTTACCTCTTCATGTTATTATGACTCAAGGGCATGTTTGAGAAGCTTCATGCCTATGAATGCTTCCATAGAGCAACAATAGGCATATAAGAATACCATGATGGTTGGCATGTTTTTGGCAGCATTTGACTCATAGTATGATGTTGCACGCACCTAGATCTTGCATGCACATCTATACCTCATATGGAAGAGGTCTATAACAGTCTCGATAGGATCACGATGCCACTTGCAACCACTACTCAGACCTCCTCTTTGATAGTCGCTACTCGCAACAAGGGAGGTCCCACTAACCGGTATCCACAACTAAGGAGGATGATGCATGCTTCAGCAATGGACCTACTATTACCGTTCTGGCCACTCCAAGGGTATCTACTACCTGAAGCATTGTTGACACTGCTTCTGCTTGTGTTACCGAGCAAGTTGAGCCTCCTGCCACTCCTACTGATCAGAAGTTTGACGACCATGTCTCCCATACGAGGGAGATTATAACTCATGTTGCCACCTCTACAAGTGCTCCTTCGGGCCCTTCTAACATCGCCTCCACAACATTTGCTAATACCTCTAGTATAGCTTTTGCCCTTACTGATTGTCGCAAGGTAGACATTTTTGAGTGGATTATTGATTCTAGTGCATCTCATCATATCTATGGAGACAGAGCTGAGTTCACTTCCAACATATCAGCACATCCTAGCAAATATATTGTCATCATTGAGGAGATACATTCTCCCATTATAGGACAATGAGAGATTCATTTGACACCATCTGCACGCCTACAGAATGTGCTCCAGGCACTCGATTTTATATGAATTTATTATCTATTAGTTAGATAACTAAAGATTTGCATTATTATACCATATTTGACCCTCTTTTCTTTTGTTTAAGAATATACTCAAAGGCATGATGATTGGATATGGTAGTTAGTAAGGGCATCTCTACAGATTGGACCAATCTTCTTATGCTGAAGTTTCTTTAAATTTCTACTAGGTTAGTCCATTTGTAAATGTGTCACCTTCAATTAGATCACTGATGAGCGCGAAATCCACCTCTTTAAAAATGAGGAATTGTAGTATAGGAGGCAAATTTCGGTCGATCAAAAACCACAAGCTTCGAATGTTATGGAATATTTTTACTTGGTAAGTTTATCAAGTTTGAACACAGGGAACGGATATTTTAAGTTGCACGGTTTTAAATCAAACAAAATAATTAATTTATGCTCGGTCAATTTTTGTGTTTAAGAAATATATACAATGCAATGATGGAGAAGCGATGCGAAGAAAATAAACAGAGACTATTAAGCCCAGGATCTGCGATTAAGATTTTTGCTCCAAAATGTAATAATCACTGACCTCAAATTTTATCACAGATCAATCAATACAGATCAAGAAAATATGCAAATTAATCCCAAATTGCAATCATAAGAGGAATAGATTATCCTACTTCTAATAAATGAGAATATCAAAGTATAGGATTTATCCTCAAAATTCGTGTGATTTAAATCCCCAAATATAATAACCAATGATTCAAAGGTAATTATTCAATGTAAACATGCTCCTGCAAAAGAAATCATCAATCTTTCCAAGGTAATTGTGGCACAGATTTGTCAAACTAAGCCTACATATGCCAACAGATGTACTCAATAATAGTGATCAATACACAGCCTCAAACCTATCCCCAAATTATGCTAAGTTGTAGAGCACGAAAATAGCTTCGAAACGACATATTATATGCTAAAATCGGAGTTCATATGAAAAAGATATGCTCAATTGAAATTGCAGGGACTAAAATGTAAATAAAATAAAATTTTCCTTGCAAAAAGGTCCCTGAGAGGACTTATCTGTAATTAATAATAACTTAAAGGGGCCCTTCTGTAATTTACCCACGGTAAGGTATTTTTGTAATTTCAGAAACCTTTGAGGGCTTGAGTGGCAATTTTCCCAGCTGCGCACGTATGTTGTACGTGCGCCTGGAGCTTCGGTGGGCACGGCTGAGGCCGGGCGTCCGAGCCTGAGGTTCGGATGCCTAGCCTCAGGCGCGGTCGACGAAGCAGAGGCTCGTGGCCGGACCTGGAGGCTCCGGTGGCCGAAGGAGAGGCTCGGGGGCGAGGCTCGGGGGGGTCAAGTGGCGGCTGGAGGACCGTCGGATCAAGGGCTTGGTCTCGATCCGACGGTTGATGGCGGGTGGAGCGACGAGGGCGGAACGGCGCAGGCACCGCGCGAGGCGGAGGTGCCGCAGGGGCGGCGAAGGTGGAGGCATGCGGGGGCGGCGAGGTGGAGGCGCTGGCGAAGGCGGAGGCGGCAGGCCTAGGACAGAGGGGCCTCGCGGGCGGAGGGGCGAGGCGGAGTCGGAGGTGCACGGCAAGTGGGGCGATCGGGCGGAACGGCGCGGCGGAGCTGGAGACGCTCGGGGGGTGACGGTGGAGGGTGGAGCTCACGCCGTGGAGCGCGAGGCTGTGGCGGTGGACATGGAATGGAGCTGTACAAGGCGATGGAGTTGATGACCTTCTAGGTGGTTGGCGGTCGAGCAAGGCTGCGGCGGGCTGCTGCTGATGGACGTTTGCGACCTGGAAATGCAAGGTGATCGAGCGGAGAGTCGCCTGGGTTCGGAGTGGCTTTCGCCGGCTCCGATGATCGCTTTAAGGAGGCGGCGAAGGGCTCCGAAGCTTCGGCCGTCTCCACAAGGGAGAGCAGGGACAGAGGTGGCTGGAACCCCTGGATCACGCCCCTATGGAGGTCTTCGCCCAAGAGTTGAGGCCGCTATCACCAGCCGAGCTCCTGGGCTCCCGATGATGGCGGATGATTCGAAGGGTGCCGGAGGTGACGTCTTTATAGGGAGCTGGTCAAGGCCGTTACGAGAGGGGGCGGAGTAACGGTCGGCGAGGTGGTGGTGGTTATGGCCGTGCATGGCGGCGGCGGTTACAAGGGGGAGGAGAAACGGCAGGGGGGAAGGGGAGGGGGTTACGTCTCGATGGGGAAAAGATGGGTCACGTGCTGGGCACGTGACCAGGGGGAGGAGAGAGAATGGTTGAGGTGGGGATGCCACGTGGCACGCCCTGGAGCTGCCACGTGGCACCCCTAAAAATTTCAAAATTAAAAGACAAAGAAAAATAGAAAAGAAATAGCAGAAGACCTCGGATTGAAAAGTTTACTTCACAAAAGTTGTCCGTCTTGTCGAGATCTACAACTTTCATGAAGGACCCGGGAGCAAAAGAGGTCACCTGTGAGAAGTGGTATTTTTGATGGTTCTCCATGTGTATAGAAAACCAGGCTTTTGGGATTTTCTATTTTTTTGATGGTTTTAAAGGGGATAAAAATTATAGAAAAATATGATAAAATACAAGAAAATTAATTATATATTAATCTTTTTTTTGGATTTTTAGTGGATAAGAAAATAGGAAAATAAAATAAAAGAAAGAGACGCACAACTTTTGTACAGACCGGCAACGAACACTTGGACTCGGTCAGATTCTTTGATCTCAGTTTTGATCTAGATTTGGATTTTTGCGTTTCTTAATAAAACTTTCATCAAAGAACATAAATGAAGAAGAAATAAAATTAAAAGAGTTAATTATGTACATAAAAACTCAGGTCAAAAATAGTAAAAAGTTAAAATGCGCAAAAGAGGCCCAAAACCCAACGTTCACAATTGAGCTCTTTTAACAAAATTGGTCTTGTTTTGAAGGTATTTTAAAAATTGGAGTACTTTAAAAAGTGAGTAGACTAAAATCGGACACTGTATGTGGAAGATATGCTCATTTTAGTCTGTCAGATGTGAAATTAGACTTTGGGATTATTTGACACTTATTGGAGTTAGTAATTTTTTTGTATTTTTTATTTATAAAGTTAGTAATATCTACACAATTGAGGTAGTTTTGGGTTAATCGGAGTTAGGATGAGTTAATTAAAAATGTGAGAAGTTAGCGGCTTTTTGGGCTAATTTACACATGGGATTTTAAATGCAATTTATGCATGATGAAATGCAAATATTATTCACACATGCATGATGGCTAATAATGCTCTATTAATGATTAATTACAAGTGGATGATGGGGAACAGAGCCTAAATGACCAATTTTAGCATGATGAATACGAGATTCATCAGTCACCTTCCTCTACAAAAAGATGCATTGAGGGACAAAGTCGAAGCTGACTGAGGCCTATATATCTAGTAAGGGCCAGAGAGAGTAGATCAGGCTTCTGGCTGTGAGGATGGTGTCTCCATTAGATTTCATCTCAGGCTACATTTCATGTGAGGCTTTCCATCTTGGGAAGTATCACCACTCTAGCTAGTTTTCATGGTCGTCAGAATCATAATAGTAGTACCTTATTTAAGTTAGTTCATTTTTATATTTGGGATCCCAGTCATGTCACTAACCATCAGGGGCACAAATTATATCTTATGGTTATCAATGATTATTCTAAAACTTCTTGGGTTTTCTTTTGAAAAACAAATATGAGGTTAGGTCTTGCATTCAAACTTTTATTCATGAAATAAAGAAAATATTTCTATTGTTATTTAGTATGTTCTCTTTTATAATGCCTAAGTGTTTTGTACCATTCAACTTTTTCAATACTTCAGGTCCATTGGGACTATACATCAGAACACTTGTGCATACACTTCTCAACAGAATGGTGTGGCTAAATGCAACACTATCACCTTCTTGATGTGAGCAGGACCCTTCTCATCTAGAGTCATGCTCCCCACTCTTTCTGGGGTGATGCAGTCCTCACTTGCTGCTACCTAGTCAACTGTATACAATCCTCTGTGTTAGGAGAAAAGGTTTTTTTTATTATATTTCCTAATAAGGAACTTTTTTTCTTGAACACTAAGCGTCTTTGGATCCGTGGTATTTGTCCATCATCTGATTCTTGGCCATGATAAACTCTTCCTAAATCTATCAAGTGTGCTTTTGGTCTATTCTAGGACCCAGAAAGGGTATGGGTGCTTTGACCCCATCAGACGGGAGTACTTTATTAGTGTTGAGGCCATGTTTTTTGAGTTCGTCATGAACTTTTATACTACAGGTTATAGGATGATCTCGACTGAGTTTGGTGAAGAGGTTTACATACCAACTCTTCTCATGGTTCCTCTACCACCAGCTATGGTTCCTCTACCACCACCACAACCTCCTCCCGTGGTTCCACCACCACCCATTATGGTTCCTCTTATGGCTTAGATTTTTGTCTTATTCTTACATTCTTAAGCCGGCAGCTGTAACCCCATGTTCATGTTCTTTTCCCATCATCCAGCAAGTCCCATGTAAATTCTATGCACTTGGTTTCTATTGATAGCACTAGTGATTTGTCTATGTCGTAGGCCACTTTATACATTGGGCATGTCACATATCAGGAGGCTACTTTATAGGACACATATTATCCAGAGTATCTTGAGCATCCCATTGCTTTTCATAAGTAGAGATGTAAGTGTGCTATGTATCCTCTTGTTGTGCATGTTTCTTTGGAGCATCTTTTAGAGGACTTCAGGAGGTTTGTGATAGGACTGTCAGGCACAGAGATCCCACTAAAAAATCATGAGGTTATGCAAAATAGTAAATGAAATCTGGCTTTGGAGGAGGAGATGGCATCCCTTCAATCCTTGACACATGGAACTTGGTAACTGCCTCAATAGATGCGTCTGTGGTTGACTGCTAATGGCTCTTTAAAGTAAAGCACTGAGTAGATGGCATTGTTCATTGTTACAAGGCTAGTCTCATGGCTTGTGGATTTGCTTAGACATATATGGTGGACTATGAGGATACATTCTTTATAGTGGCTTGTCATTTGACACTTCATATCCTACTATCAGTTGATGTGGTACGGGACTGGTCTCTTTCTCAACTGGATGCGAAGAATGATTTTCTTTATGGTGACTTGCGGGAGGAAGTCTATATGCAACAACCACCTAGGTTTGTTGTTGAGGAAGAGTGTCATAAGATATATAGACTTCATAAGTCTATCTATAACCTTAAGAAGAGTCCTCGAGCATGGTTCTAAAAGTTATCGTACTTGATAGAGAAGCATGGCTTCATGAATTCGATTGCATATCATTTATACAATACATATAGAAGCCATTATGATTTCATGTTGATGACATCGTTGTTGCATGATATAACTTACATGGCATTAGTGAGTCTAAGGAGCTCGTTGGATAGTTATTTGTCACCAAGGACCTTGGCAAATTATTATACTTCCTTGGACTTGAGTTTGTTGGGAGCGAACATGGTCTTGTGATGGCACAGATGAAGTACGTTACATATCTCCTTTTAGATACACATATGGCAGAATGCAGACCTGCCATTACTCCCACGGATCCCATCATGAAGTTTACAATGATGATACAGAGGAGGTGAACAATTGGAGATACATGAAACTTGTTGGGAAGATCCTCTACATGGCTATTAACATGACAAATATCTCATTTGCAGTGAGCAAAGTCAGCCAGTTTATGGAGCAGTCATGACAAGCTCACATGGATGTAGTGTACATGATCTTGAGGTATTTGAAGACTTATCTAGATACAAGGTTGCTTTCTAGCCATGAGACATCCCTTGCAATCACAATACATGCAGATGTTGTCGCTGCATGATGTCCTAAAGATAGGAAATCTATCTCTGGTTTTGCGGTTTTCCTACAGAGCTCTTTGGTCTCATGGAAAAGCAAGAGTAGATTGTGGTTGCTAGATCTAGTGCTGAGTCAGAGTAGAGAGCTAAGATTCATGGGAGCACTGAGATGATGTGGGTCTGATCTGTTCTAACAGACTTACAATCGACATGCCTCTTCCCTTCCAGTTGCAATGAGATAATCAAACTGCTATTTTCATTGCCAACGATTCAATGTTCCATGAGAGGACCAAACACATTGAGATAGATTTCTAGTATACATGAGCCAAGATTCAGAAGGGCATTATCTATATTTCCCACATCAATTCAAGGGAACATACAGTAGATGTTTTCACCAAGGCCTTAGCCAGAGGGTCATTCCAGAGGTAATGTTCCAAGCTGAGCATGATTGACATCTATGCTCTATATTAAGGGGGAGAGTTTAGAGTTATCTTTGCACTTTCTTATTTCTTATGTATTTTTCTATTTCTTTATCTTTATTATGTAATTCTCCCTTTAGGGTTTCTCCTTCTCTATATAAGAGAGCGATATGACCCCTTTCATAATAAAAATCAAAATGTTCTTTCCATAGTATTATTGATAAATGGAATCTAGAATCAATTCTTGCTTAAAGATTAGTTTTATAGAGCAATATTAATATACTTGTTCAAGCCGCATTTTCAAAATCACAACAGGGCTGGAGAGCTAACACTACCATGAACTCTCCCATAATTTCGATAGATATTCCCTTTTATCTTATATCATATTCAGAATGATGAGATCAGAAGGAAAATTGATGTAGCTCTGATAGAGGATAAGATAAGAGAAAACCGCTTAAGATGGTTTGACCATAGTATCATTCCAACCATCTCAGCTCTAATTCTTCCACCAACATCATTGATCACCTATACTCTCCCCACTCACCTAAACACCCCGTCCTATGCCATTGTTTATTACATACCTCCCAAATACCTACACATGAAACTGTAAACACATCAAACTATCACAAGGTCACAATGTCATACCCTTGCCTCTACCTTCACCCAATGTCCATTGTACTGTCCTTACCGACCTCCTATCCCACGCCACTCAAATTCCACCACCAACATCAAGTATTAGTCCACAATGCCCAATTTCTACCGCGACATGATAACTCTTGTTTAAAGAAAAATAAAAGATGAGACTAAAAACCTAGCCCTGGCAAGACACCTATGGATGAATTATCATATGCTAGATGATGTGATAAGAATCTCTAAGACTTACTGAGCTCCAATTCTTTGAAAGTTCACACTTTCAAATTATGACTTGTTATTCAGATTTTTATGATATCCTACGTAAGACTTTAATTAAAAAAAGTTTGATCCTTCGAGTCCAATATCTATCATAGTTTTAAAGATTTTTGTAACCTAAAATCTTAAGATGATAGTTTTTTGGATTAAGGAAGTTCATCCCATCCCCGCTTCATCTTATTTAACATAGCATACTTTCCGATATATGTTTTGTACTGTATATTATCATGAATGCAAACGAAAGTTATATAATGCGTAACATGTAAATAATGCATATCCATTTTTAAAATTATAAAGAAATTAAAAGATGGTAATAACATTGAATTGAATAAAACAATAAAATATGCAATCCAACCTATTTCATGCATGATTACAAAATTTAGAATATTTTGAATTTATTTTCATTTTTTCTTGCATTTGATTGGTTAGATTTTTGTATATCTAACATGATGTTGTAATGGACAAGCGAGGGATACCCTCATGCAATAATACTTGGAAAAATTATTTTTTGATATTGGCAAATTCATTTTATTGTCCTAACCAATTTCGTACTATCTAGTGTCTGCAAGAATCAATAGTCACAAGGTGTCATGAAGGACATTTGTTATCTTGTAAAAAATAACATCACACGTAAGGGCGGCATCGAGCCCCACATGTATTGGACACACCACAATGTATGCAATGCCACGCTGTGTATACATAGGTGGATGTATTTTGTGTGATTTTTATGCAATACATTAATATGCATGTATTTTACATGTCGGGTATATCTAATAAATGTGAACCATGGTACACATTGCGAAGCTTTTTCCCACTATAAGTAGGGTCAACTACATGAATTTTTGACCAAATCCATGTTGAAAGATTCGACTATTTTTTTACGCTGGTTGTCGACTACCTAACGCAACCCCCAAAAGAAAGATTTGAACCCTGCTCTTTTGGACTGTAGGCACACTCCACTACCACCGGACCATTTAAATGGATACACATTAAATAAGCAAATTAATATCATAGATAATATAGCATACCATTATCTACAATAAAAAAATAGACATTATAACAATCAAATTAACATTACAACAAGACATTCATCGTCATAAATTAACATTATGAAAATATAACATGATGTACCCTTTGCGTGATGGATATGTGTATATACGTAGTCGGATGCATAATTAACTCAAGAGCCCGCACGTTACGATAGTATGGACTCACAATCCTTTGGTATGACCAGACCTCGGTGTTCACGGGGCGGGTACTCGATCCGTTCGCATATTGACCCGCCCCGCCCCATTATGACTGGGTCACGGGTCAACTCGGCCCGTTCAAACGGGTACCCATATCTAAGAGATGCCTGGTTCATTTGAATGGGTAACGGGTACCCACGGGCATCCGTAGAATATCTCTTTCAAGAAAAAATAATTTCTACACCATCCATCTATTTACTTTTATAAGAATAACATATCATTAAATTGAACAAGTTATTTATAAAACCAATCATCGTATTCTTGTACTATTCAATTGTTTTAATAGATGTCGATGAAGCTACACATTAAAATTAAAAAATAAAAATGTCCATGTATTAGATTACTTACGTCCCCAGCTAAGAGGGAATTAATTAGACATTACACAATAGGTGAATTGCATGAGCATTCAATTGAAACATGGATATGTATGTTCCGGTATCCAATTCATTGATGTATCCGTTTATTCATAATGTATTGCAAAAATATTTAATTGAAATGTTATTAATTTTTTCCATGATAAAATTATTTATCCCCGCGAATGTGTAGTTCGTATTCGATTTATCAACGTATCCACGGGATCATAATTTGTTTTTGCAAAAGTGCTCGATTTGATGTCTATTTAATATATAATGTCTCGTATCCGATTTATGCAATACCTCGTATATAATTTAATATACAATATCTCGTATATAATTTAAATTGTATTATTTAAATTATTTATACTCGCAAAGGTGTAGACTCATATCCAGTTTATCATCATATCCGATTTATCACCATATCCACCATCTTTCCCATTTAACCAATGTTACACATTCTATTATCCAATGTATTAAATTGTTGTTTTGATATAACATGATTTCACCACTAATATAAATTATAAAATAATTATAATGGGAACGCGGGTCAATTCGGGCCAAATCGGGTTTCCGCAAGGTAGGGAGGGTCCAGGCCCGTCCCATATATTTGGGTTCAAGTCGGGTTCGACCTTTTACGGGTCGAGTCAATGTTGATTTCGGACCGGTCATACCCTATGATCCACCATATACATCTATATCCATTTCAAAATCGATATGGATTTAGATATAGATATTTCCATCTGAATTAAATTTAGGGATATTTACACCCATAACCCTGAGTAATTTCGCAATAACATTCATAACCCTGCATAATCACGAATTACATGAGAAACCCTGAGTAATGCTTAACTCTTATATGACATAACCCTATGTCATGTTCTGTTTGAGAATGGCGTTATGTTTGACGGTTTCCGTTAGAAAAATACAAAATTACCCTTAATATGTATTCTTATTTTCAAAACATAACATGGACACCTTCCTCTCCCTGCAATCAAAATCCCTCTTCTCCTACCGAATAGCACTGGGACGTCCCCCGCAGACCATGCGTCGAGCGGTCTGCCGTCGAGGTTATCCCTTCGGCCTTTGGCTGTTCATAGGATCTTCTGTTATCTTTCTGCAATAGGGTTTTTTTGTCTCGTGCTTGCGGATTTTTATAGTCTTGTTTGAGGCTGGAAATTAGAAAAATGCCCGGTGTTGGGTTGGAATGGGACCTTCTCTGTGGGTGTAACGTGTGCTTGTCTGCTCAGATCGAAGATGGCAGACGGGGGAGGTGGTGCTTCGGTTATTGTGAGGCCCGCAGAATCCCCCTCCCCCCGCCCCGGTGCCGAACAGCACAGAGCCCGACCCCTCCCTCCCCCGCGTCTCCCACAACTGACCTCAGCCTTCCCGCGTCAACGGGCCAAAGCCCCAGCAGAGAGCCCCAGCACCGCCCACGGGGGTATCCCGCAACCACCGTCCCCCCGGTCTCCCGCAACCGACAACCCCAGCCCCACAGCAGAGGCCTCGCCCCCGCGAGCCCCGCAGAATCCCCCTCCCCCTGTCCCGGTGCCGAACTACTTCCGTCTCCCCCCGACCCCGTGAGCCGTGCAGAATCTCCCCCCCCCCCCCCCCCCCGGCGTCTCCCACAACCGACCTCAGCCCTCCCCCGCGTCAACGGGCCAAAGCCCCAGCGCCCCCCACCCCACCTGCGTCAACGGGCCGAAGCCCCCCTCCTCCCCAGTCCTGATGCTTCCCTCCTTCCTCTCCACTTGGCTGCAGGCCCGTTGCAGCCCTCCACCATCGCTGACCTGCCATCGCAGCACCCTTCAATGTCTCCCTTCCGACTGCATGGAAGTTCGGATGCTAATTTTTTTGGATGCAGGGGCTGGCTCGAGACAAAGAGAGAATATATGTTTTTTTTAGATTAAATTCCAGCCATTAGATCGTTAAGTGGTTAGATTAACTTAATCATCTGGTTGAGTTAACGAAGTAAAGTAACGGAAGGTTATAGGTGTAAGACGGCACATTTATTCAGGATCCTGAGCGTAATTCGCGATTATGCAGGGTTATGAATGTTATTGCAAAATTACTCAGGGTTATGGGTGTAAATATCCCTTAAATTTAAGATAACTTATTATATATCTTCTAATAGCTATATCAAATCTGATTGATTTCATATTCATATCCATTTTTAGTGCAAGATCTTACGTTTTTCATATTTATTGATATATGTATGCATAACTATATCCTTATTATAAAATGTATATCAATAACACGATAATTATATTTGTGCCATATTTAATTTTTTTTGTATTTTTTTAATTAAAGGGTAAGTGAAAGCTTCCAATAGGGTACCCGCAGATACCGCTGTACCACATGGATATTTTGAATGAAGCATGGGTCAAGACAAATCGGGTACCCGACCCAATATTTTCAAACGGGTACCCATGAATGTAAGGTCAAAATGTATGGATCAAGCCGGTATCCGCTTGACTTGGATTTTTTGAACAGCCCAGCCAGATTTGGAGTAAGCGCAAGGAACGAGGAGGCAGAGGAGACGATGGAGGGCATGGTGGGAGGAGGAGGAAGAGGAGAAGGTTATGGGGTTGAGGAAATTGTGGATGGGAAGAGGAAGAAAGGATCAATGGGATTGAGGAAGAGGGAAAAACCAAAGGAGGGCGTGGCCGCAGGTAGTCGTGGGATGAGGAGGATGCGGTGAAGGGGTTGTGAGGATGAGGAGGCAGTGGAGGAAAGCGGTGCGAGGCTGCGGAGACAAGGAGAGATGAAGGGGTCTGCAGTGGTGGTAGATGTGGTAGAGAGGTGGTTTGGTGATAGCCCCCTATGGCGGTCGTCTGATCCCGATCGGACGATCCACTGTAATACAACACCTGATGTTACAGCAAACGATCCTCTTGCTAGATGACGAGAGATGAAGGTGATGGAGCACGTGGAGGTGGAATACGAGGGAGGAGAGGGAACACGAGGAAGGAGGAGGAGCATGAGGAAGGGGGGACCTTATCTGTTCATGAGGTGACGGTCTCTAATACAATGCCGTAAATTTCTTGGGATCGTGAGCATTAATGGCTTGCGTCCTCGGCCTGTTTGGTCTTGGCCCATGCCTTTCTTCAGGCTCCTGTCCTGTGGTGTATTTTTTTCATGTGATATTTGCTTTTCCATATCATATCAAAATGGAAAAGTAATTTACTACAGCAAGGAGTTGGTAGTAAAGCACAAAGGATTAATGCGAAAAAAAATGGAAGCAATCCGGTAAGGAGAACAAGTCGTGAATCTCACAAAGACGTGTCAGACACTCCATTCTAAGCTGTCCACCAAACCTCCACCGAATAGCTTCCACCAACAGCTTAAACTAATAGCCGAAGGCCCGCATGAATCCCAACTCCATTACATGCCATGACGCGGTCCACTCCAAATCCCATTGAAATCCTTCTTTCCGAGAACCTCTACCAGAGACTTTCTTTCATATTAAACTCTTGTGAAAAACAGGAGCAGTGTCTTACCATGGCCTTGAAAAAAGAGAGAAGATAATGGTGCATGTACAATGGAAGTAGATCTCATGAATAAAGGAGCAGAAAATCTACTATAATTGTACAGCAAGAACTATGGAGCAATCAAAGTTAAATTCACATAATACAGTAATGTGTCAGCAACTAAAGGACTTCACACCACAGACACACAGGCCGGAAGAACAAGAGTGATTTTGCTGCACAAAATCACGGCAACACTCTGCTCTGTCCTTATAAACACCTATATTTATATTTCATGACAATCTAACACCTCAATCTATATGTTTCTAAAAAAAACCTCACAATCAACTAAAGAAAATATATAAATCAAGAACCATGTAGTTCGAATCTCAGCTAATCCTGCTCGAATTCCCTCCTCTTCCTCTTCTTGGCGGGGAGCATCGGCTGCGGTGCGGGGGAACGGAACAGCCGTTCGATGTCCTCGGGGCGGATGCGGACGAAGTCCGCATCCACGAGCCTCCTCCGACACGAAGGCACGGAGATCCGTGCTTTCTTGGGTGCCGGAGGGCACGATACGAGGGCCGGGATCTTGAATTGTGCTGCGGTGGGGGTGCGGCAGCCCTCGTCGTCTGCGCGAGGGGGATCGTCTCCACAATCTGCGATGCGGGTCGTGGAGATCGGCACGGAGAGGGCCTCGAGGGGGATGCGGCGGAGCTCGGGTGAGGCGGACATTGGTGGAGGTGGTGGTGGTTGGAAGGAGGGGGTGGGTGGTTGGTGTATATAAGGAGAGGGATGGCGTGGGAGGGAAGGAAGTGAGGTTGGTGCTTCTTAGGTCCTTCTTATTCTCTCTTCTCTCTCTCTCTTTCTATGGGTTCCACCTCCGGTTGTAGTGTTGTGAGGGTGAAGTGTCACATTCCCCACCACTTTAACTTTCCACCTCTCCTACCTTTTCTTTGCCCTGAGGAGATCTCCTCCTCCTCCTTCTACTTGATGCTTCTTTCACCTTTCCAGCATTGGTCCCATGCAGAGTTTGGTGTGGGGTACTCTCTCTCTCTCTCTCTCTCTCTCTCTCTCTCTCTCTCTCTCTCTCTCAAACACACACCCCGTCTCTGTTATCTTTGTTGTGAGGTGAGGGGAGGTGGTTCCTTTATGTGAGGATGAAGGCAGTAACGTGACAAATTTGGGGCGGATTTGTCGTGGAGTTCCTTCTACGTGAAAGGGCTCTCGAGTTTTGGAGGATTGTGTGGGCGTCTGCTTATCTTAATCCTCACCAAAGTGCTTGGAATCCAAGAAAAGCTTATTGGCAGGCAATGTTTGATTGCTTGTGGTTAAATCATATTATTGAGTCTTTTGTCTACCTCGCTATAATCCTTTGGATAAGGGAGACTCCTGAATAGTTATGAGCAATTTCTGCTTGGGAATATGCATTTGTTCTTGGAGATGTCACGGTCGCAGAAATCCCTATCAATGGCTATCATCCATAGGAGAATATTCAAGCTGAGGATTCGAGTGACGGATATTCAAAGCAATGTTGGAAGTGCAAGGGGACAAAAGCGTGATGCATAAAGTGATTTGCAATTATGAGCTGACACTTCACTCATGTTGAGTTCTTGAATTAAGTTACAATGTGCAAGCAATGTAGATTGGTTAGGGGGTGTTCAGATGGAGTGTTATCTTGCAGGGGATAAGCCTCTCAAAGGATTATCTGATGGATAATATGTTTGTATGTTTTGATGTTTGGAAGGAGGGCTCGTTGTGGAGAGGGTTTATTGTGATGTAATTGTTTTGAAGTTTTGGAAAACTGATTAGATGTTGAGTATATTACGTGATAAGATGGGATATTTTTATATTTTTGTTGGAATGTAAGAAAAAGAAATTGGTGATTTGATGTAAATGAGAGGGAGAATTGTTGTCGGGTGGGTCTCACGAGAAGGATAATAAAATATGTTCATGGGACCCATCATAGTAGAAATAGGGGGTTTGACCCCAAATCAGGGAGAAAATTCAGGGTGTTTCCCCAAACGAACACACCCTTATGGTGTGTTTGGTATGCGGATCAGGGTGGGTTAAACTGGAGGAGGGTACATCATTTTTGTGTTTTGGTGTTTGGATAGAGGGTTAAGGGGTGAGTTTGTTGTGATGTGATTGTATTGAAGTTTGGAAAATTGAGTAATTATTATGATGTGATTGTATTAAAGTTTGGAAAAAGTGAGTAGAAGTGGAGTAGCTTATAATTTTTATATGATATGATGGTATAATATATTATTTTTTGATGGAATTGATGAAAAAGAATTGATTTATTTAATGTATTAAAAAAGAGAAAGAGTGGGGCTCTCGGAGTTGCTAAAATGAGGTGACAAATCAGCTTCACTTGTCACTGAGGCGACTACTCAAATCTCCCCGTTATTTCAACAATTAACCCACAGAGATAATTAAGCAATTACGAGCAAGAGCTAAAATTTATTATACCTACTAAAAATGTATAGTGACAACCAAGTAGGGGTCGAACACAGGAAGCAAGGGAGTAGAACATGCAAGATAAAAATCAAAGCAAAATTTATTTCTCAATCACTTATCCAAAATGGATGTTCTTGTGGGTTTTTTACTTTTTAATTTTATTTTTTATTTTATATTTTGTTTTTTGTTTTTAATTTTATATTTTTATATTTTTATATTTTCTTTTATATTTTCTTTTTCTTTTAAAAATATAATATAAGATATATAAGAATATAGATACAATAATAGATAAAAGGGATATAAATATAAATAAAAATATATAAAAATGCAGAATTAAATATTTTAGTGTTTTAAATAATTGTTACTAGTTTGTAATTTTTTGTTGAGTTTTGCTAATTTATATATATTTATTTATTTATTTAAAGTCAAAAATATCCTAAATTAGGGATAAAATAATAGGCTGAAATTGAAATGGTAACTAAAAATAGCAAATTAAGTCTAAAATTTTCCAAATAAATTGTAACATATAGATAATAATTTAAATAAAATTATAAAATAGAAAATAATATTTTGGTATTTTTGAGATTTCTATAGATTTTTTATAGAGGATTTTGGGATTTTTTTAATTTTTATGTCTTGTTTTTCTATTTTTAGCGATTCTGGTGCAAAGGTTAAAAATACATGAATAAATAAAATATAATTTTATGGAGAATTTTTAGAAATGATTTAATATTTTCTAGAATTTTTAAATCAAACAGGGAATAAAAATGTCATAAATGGTTTTTAATAAATAATAAAAGTATCCAAATTTGCAAAATAAAATTAGGGCATGGAACTAGGAGTAATCAGGAACCTATATGTATTTTTTGGGAATTTTTGGGGGACAATTGCTATGTTAAATAAATAGCAGAAATGCACAAAAATTCTAAACTAGCAAGGGTATATATGTAATTAAAATAAAGTCTGAGGGCTTTCCTACAAATTTCACAAGATTATATAATGTGCATAAAAATTTACTGGATTAAACCGAAATACATAAAATCCCAAGGATACGCCTGCAAAATGCCCACCTCATGTGGGCGCCCATGTGAGGTGAATGGCATGGACTAAATGACAAATATCAAAAGTTCAGGGAGTTTTATGCAGATATTACAAAACTTAATACACAACAGATAAAAGTTTAAAGATTAATAATTAAATAAAAAAACAGTTGGGACTAAGGTGCAAAATACCCAAAGCTAAGCGCGATCGAACGGTGCTCCTTCCTTCACTAATCCACGTGGATGTACAAGGAGAGACGATGATGGTTCGCGATCTGATGGTGGAGATTAGATCACCCAAAAGAATCGGATGGTTGTGGCGTGCGATGATCCAATGGACGCTGGTGCAAGTGGTGTGAGGATCTTGATCTAATGGCTTAAGGGATGCTTGGAAGAACTGAGCAAGAGCTCGGCAACGGCGAGGTTCAATTAGCTCTCCTGAGCTCCTCCAGCCGCCAGGATGGCTAAGACAAAGGGCAAAACGTAGCTTGGGCTCCCCCGCACCAGATGACTGTTTCAGGAGGGATGTCAGAGTTCAGATGAAGGTGAGAGAGCTCAGGGAAGATGGGAGCTCCAGGTATCTGCACTTTTTTCCAAAATCACCTCGGTCGAGGCTATAACACTTTGGGCACCTACAGGGGTTAGTCAATACAAAAACGCGAAGCTCGAGGGAGCTTCAGAAGGGGGAATGAGCGAGGGAGGTGGTTGGGCAGAGCTCCTCTGACGAGCGGCAGAGGTGGAGGAGCAGGGCACTTGTTATGTGCAAGAACAAGGTGAATGGAGGTGCGGCAGATGATCAGAAGGCAGAGGGGAAGCTCGTGGAGGCATTGGGTGCGACGGAGTGGCGAGGAAATGGTTGGAATACGGTAAGAGAGATAGAGCTTTACTGTTGGTTGTGATTGGATTTTACATGAAGATAGACGTAATTAAAAGAAATAAAAGACGAGCCAAAGCTATTGCAACGCTAAGAAACAGAAAAACTAAGAAAAGGGGAGCTACATAGCCCGGATCAGAGCAAAGTGACTCCATGACGGAGCAGGCAGCGACGACTCGAATCACCTCTATTCAATGTCGAATCAAATTGCCAAACCTTCCTCGAGATGCCTACTATCACCAGGCTCCTCCAGATGCAAGAAGACTAGGGTTAGAGTGGTGGAAGAAGGATCAAGAATCAAAGTTTGGACGGAAGTGAGCTTAAGTAGAAGCGTTATGCGGGCTCCAAAGAACGAGAGATCGAGCGAATCTATGATGCTCGGATCGAAAATCAGGCCAGCGATTAAGGTGGAGAATCGAGGAACAAAGGTCGTCGAAGAATCAACCCGAAATTGTGAATGTATTGGGTTGCAAAAATCGATAAAAGAAGGGGTCAACCGAGGTCTGACACGCTTTAGGACGAGGTCAGAGGAGTTGACCGCAGTCAACTCGTGGTGCGTTCTTGTTGGTCCACGTGGACCAACAAGAAAAACCCATCTTAAAAAATAATTGTAAATTGAATAAGAAATAGTAAAGGATTTTATTAAATTAAATTTATAAAATAAAAAATGTTTATTATTTTTCATAGTATTTTATTCTTATTTTAGTTATTTTTTAGAGGTGTTTAATTTACAAGTTACTTTTAGGGTACATATATAGGTATATTTATCTATGTTTTTTAGTATTTTATTTTTATTTAGTATTTTTATTTTTTATCTTAATTATACAATTATAACTTGTTTTAATATATTTGAGTATATTTTTATTATATTTTTATGATACAATATGTACACTTAAATAAATAGGTATATTAAATATATATGTATAAGTATAGGTATTTTATCTATGTATTTTTATATTTTCTTTTATTTTTAGTGTTTTATTTGTTGTTTTATTTTAGTTTTAATATATGCATGTACTATGAGTAATATTTACAAAATTATAAAAATATAAAAATATAAAAATAATATAGAATAAATAAATTGGTTATTTTATTCATGTATATTGTATAATATGGGTCCAAAACCTAAATTTTGCACCTTAACTTCAAAAAATATGAAACCACCTTCATTAAATAGGTTATTAAAAGTTATATACAATTAAATGATTTTTATACATTTAAAGTTTTTATTTGAGAGATATGGGTTTGGAAAGTTGGGATTTTAGAATTTTATTCAGACTATAACTTTTATTCTTTATATTATTTTTGTATGAAATCAATTTTGTATTTTTTTAGATTTTATTATCTACAAGTTTTTTGTTCAAAATTCTTTATTTGAGGTATAACAAGTAAAGAATAAAATAGGTCCTAAAAATGCATAAATAATGAATTATTAAATGGAATTTTTATTGTATCATTGACCCTTATCTCTCCCTACTTTATTCCTTGTCGACCTAGTCATCAAGATGCCCAGGTCTCGGGGTTTAGGGTCATAAAATATCTTTTATATTTTATTCTTTTTCTTTTCTTTTCTTTATTCTATAATTTTGGCATTAAAAACAATATTTTATACAGTATTTATATAGCAAAGCATGAATGTTAATTTGCATGAATTAAAGTTATTTACATGCATTTACTAGGATTTTTAAGGTCAAAATGATAGAATAAAAGTGATGAAATAGATATTCATCAGCAACGTCTATTACCATGTTAGGTTAGGAAGCTAGAACTAAGGACAAACAAAGGGGTGTTTTACAGGCTATGATGTAGGAGTAAAGGAGAACAGAATCGGATCCCCTTATGAGCATAGAATTATTTCTAACAGGATTGTTACATTTGAAAGAATTCCATGCTTTACTTGAGTGGTGAGTCTATTGATGCAGGGACAAGTAACGATGTACACGAACAGATCGAGTTCGAACTGATACCAGGTAGTGATCACACAGTTGATCACACCAATCCTAATCAAGCTAATGTTGAATAGCCAGAAGTTGAGCAATTAGAGGAGAGGCAACCAAGTGTTGTTATTGATTGGCGCCGTAGAGAGAGACATCTTCCTTAGAGATATGATTTTAAAGAAAAGATGCATTTACATTACAACGGCAGAAGAGGCAGAGTCTCCAGAGCCCTTCGCTTACAAGGAGGCTATAGTTAGGGCAGAATCTAAGCATTGGATTATTGCTATGGGCGAGGAGATAAATTATCTTTACAAGACTCAAACATTGTAGCATGTTAAGCTACCAAAGGGAGGAAAGTCGTTGACTACAAATGGAACTTCAAGAAGAAGACAAGAATCTCATGCAATGAAGGCATCTGATACAAGGCACACCTAGTTGTGCAGGGTTACCGTTAGAAGGAAGATGTGGGTTATAATGAGATATGCTATGATGTTGTAAGACATCCATCCATCAGGGTGCTACTAGCTCTTATAGCACATAAAGACTTGGAGATAGAGAAGGTAGATGTGATGACGTTTTTCTTACATGGTGAACTCGAACAGTACATTCTCCTGAGCCAGACAGAGGGATTCGCATTTCACGAAAAAAAGACCATGTTTGTAGATTAAAGAAGGCCTTGCATGGGCTTAAGCAGTCTCCCATTCATTAGTATAAGATGTTCGATAGCTTCGTGATTGATCACGGGTTCAACAAGAGTACATACGATCGTTGTGTTTACCGCAACAAGGTAGAGGACGGGTCCTTCATCTATCTGTTACTTTACATCAACGACATGTTGATTGTTACCAAGAAGAAGAGTACCATGGATGATCTGAAGAAGCTCCTTAATTCAGAGTTTGACATGAAGGACCTTTGTACAATGAAGATGATTTTGGGGATAGAAATCATTAGGGATCGTGCAGAAGGGAAGCTTTTCTTATTTTAAAAGGATTACATTGAGAAAGTCCTAATGAGATTTGGGATGTCTGCCTCTAAGGACTCCATCTAATGCAAATATTCATCTCACAGTTTCTTTTGTACCTCAGTCAGGCGCAAAGAAGGAACACATGCATGTGTTCCATGTACCAACACAATTGGAAGTCTTATGTATGTCATGGTATGCACAAAACTTGTTGTTACTCATGATGTGAGTGTCGTTAACAGATTACTGAGAAACCCATGGAAGGAGCATTAGTACACTCATGAGAATCTTGCGATATCTAAGAGGAATATCAGACATTGACCTCATTTACAAAACTGATTCAGAGTGTTTGGTTGTTAGATATTTAGATTCAGAATATGTCGCAGATGTTGACAGGAAGATATTAGTTACATGCAATTTCTTTATTTTGAGGAGTTCATCATCAGTTGGAAGGCTACTTTACAACTATCAGTTACTTTGTCTACCACAGTAGCAGAATGTATGGCTTTGACAAATGCTATGACGGCGGGTATTTGACTGCTGGTGATCTCGGTCTACAACAAGATCATGCTCTAGCATATTATGACAGTCTCCGTGCAATATGTTTAGCCAAGGATCAAGTGCATCACAAGAGGACCAAGCACATAGATTTTAGATATCACTTCATTCGTTCTGAAAAGAGGATCAATGTGAAGAAGATCAGCATACCAGATAATTCGTCAGATATGTTCACAACGACAGTTCTTAAGAGTAAGTTCAAATATTGTTTGGATTCGCGATGGTTGGATTGAATGTATAAAATTAAATACTTATGTACTTTAATGCACCTCATTGAAAATAATGCCAACATATGAAATGTATTTTACATGGATAATATTCTTAAATATCAAAGAAAATCCATTTGATCAGTGAATTCCCAGTTGACATGACAGAAGAAAACTTTATCTCTAACCCCCTTCATCGAATGATGCAAAGTAGAAGAATTTTTTTTTATTTTTTATTATATAAAACTTTACTTTAAGGCCCTGCTCATTTAGTGAATAAGGGGAATGGAATAAGGAGAATAAGGCATCATTTTCCTCTCAACACGGTTCCCCGTGGTACGACTATTCCCCATTATTTCATCTTATTTCACTCTTATTCCTATCTTTATCCCACATTACCTACCTTTATTTCACATTATTCTCCTTATTCCTATCCTCCAGTCGAACAAAGAATAGACCATTATTCTCCTTATTCCCAATCCTTATTCATGCTTATTCCCGAACCGAACCTACCCTAAATTACACCCATCTAATACCCCTGCAAAGAAATAAAGCTCCGCTTGTGCCGCAATCTTTTTCACATTCACACAATGACGTCTGCATATCTTCTAGAATTTACACAATCACCATAATCCCATTAAGACGACTGTGTGTAGAAAGTTAATTAGGTGTCAGTGTAAGTAGGAAGGCTCATGGATTCGTAGAGATACACATGTAAAGGTTCTCCATAATTACAAAGAAGATACACCTTCTTATTTTCTAAACGTTAATATTCCACAAGAAAACAAACATGGTCCCTAGGTTGTTCCGGGGGTACATCACACGCGACAAGAAAGGCTGTCCTTTGCCGACACGACACCTCGGATGCCTTGAGCCTTCTGGTGCTCCGCGCCCATTCTGGCGGCGGGCGAGGCGCACCCTATGTTGCGCGTGAGCCATTTCGCGCTGTCAGATGGAGAATCAACGGTAGGATGCCTTCGTCGGCGGTTGTTAGCATAGGATGCCTCCTGCGATGTGACGCACTGCGCTACTTGTCAATTTACACGTCGCGGTTATTTAACGGTTACTTTTACCGCGACGCATCTTTGCACGTGAACTTGTTGTCTATCTCTTTCCCCGGGGAAATGGATGGGGACTGGTATTAAATTCCTGCGCTACCCGAGGTGGGCTCACCTCTCGGTGAGGATACGGACAAGGCGAAACCCACACGCGCGGGCATCCTATGACATGATCCCATAATTTACCTCAAGCTTAGCTTATTTAGTTACTCTTGTTTGCCTTGTAGTGAGTGTGGCTGTGGTTTCATGCACAGACACAAGTCCTCCATGTTCCCAAGCCAAGAAGATAATAATTGAAAGCAAAGATTACAATCAGAGATACTTCCGTCGTTTATGTAAAAATAAATTTAGAGATTTTTACCTCCATTAATCTTAAAAACTTGTTAAATTACCTCTGTGACTTTTTATATAATGTAATTATCTCATCGTGGACTTCAAACAGATTAACCCCATGGTTTGTGGCGCAAGAGTTAGCAAGTTTACAGGATCGATGGAGGAATTATGTTGGTTTAAAGGTCGGGAAGGTATTTTACGAAGTTTATAGGGTTCGTGGGAGTAAAAAACTCATAAATTTATCCTTGGCAAAGTCATTTTTTCACTATCAGAAATTCATGATATATATACATGTTTATCTTTCACTAGTAATGCATCATATCACATAAATTTCTACTTGAGGGCTAACTATTGAGGCATTATTTATCTAATTTATTTTGCCATGATACACCATTTTAGTTCTTAATTTTTACTGAATTCTATATGCATAATATAAGGTAAGTAATATAACATATTTGTCACTAATATTCATTAGGAGTTTTGATGAAAATACACATATAATGTTATGCTTTTACATTAATATATTTCTAAAAAGTATAGTATAATTTACCAAAACTTTCCTACGTAATTCTTCATTTAAAAGGAAATACATTTTCATTATTTTAATGTTTAGAAAAATGTCAAATTCAATATTTCTAAACAAGTAATACTATACAATGCTTTGTTGTGGGGATATAAATAGTTTAAATGTATTTGTGTCTAGTTCCTTAATGGAACATTTTTATCCATAATGTTGACACACACACACATATATCCATTTAAAGTGGATATAGACAATGATGTCAATTTAATATCCTTAGATATATGTGTCTGTGTTTGTATCTATGTTTTAGTGTACAATCGTAAATTTATTTGTTAACTCTATTTAATAAAGTTTAATACCCTTGATCATTATATTTGATATAATTCTTCTATTGAAATTAATACACTGAGTATATTTGTATGACTACACGTCATTCAACAAATATATAATTAATTAGTCTGTAAAGTATTTTTGTTATTATATCTACTTAACTCGTATTTATTCACAATCCCAATGATATAATAACATATTTTTCTTATGTATTCTTATCTACCAATATATGTTATCCACCAACTTCCACGTATTGAAGGAAGTTTCTCCTTATTGAGGGAGTTGCATATTCCTTGAAAGGAGGTTCAACCTCTCTCATTTGCAATTTGTCCTTTTTTAAAAAGGATTGTTCAGAATGCCCCTCCAATTTTCCAAGGTGACTTTTATTTGTAAGGCATTTTATAAAATCACTCCTCTTGTCAAGGTTTGCTCGAGTTCGGATGTTTGTAGTTGTATGCTTTTGGTTGCGGACACCTATCACACTTGCGAATTGGAAGCGAAAAGAATTTTCTCTTGAGGTGAGGAGCGTCTACAGGTTATGTGAAGCTAATTTGCAGGGGAGATGGGATTCTTCTAGGGAGAGAAAGAAGTAGAGGCATATTGTTCTTATTTTTTGGGCACTCGGGTTCACTCTTGTTGTTGGCGTGGAACATGGGAAATTTCAAAATCGATATGTCCAGATACACTCCACCCCTCCCGACCCCTCTCCTTACCCTAACCCTAACTCTCCTCCACTGCAATGCCAACCCTCACCATCGTAGCCTGCACCTTCGCCCCCCCCCCCACCCCGTCTGTCGCCTCTAAATGGTTGTTGGCGCCCACCTTCGCCCTATGGTCCCTCGCTCCATCCTTACTCGCCCTCTCCCCTCCCAACAGTTCCATGTTTCCTTTCCCTCACTCTCCAAGGCTCCGCCACCTCCTACACCCAGTGACACACCCTTCCCAACCCCTTCAGTGCTCCCAGCTCCCTCCCCCCACTCCTACGCCTTCCTCCGCCTCTTCGGGCCCGGCCCCCAGTCTCTCTTGGGCGTAAATCTGCAGGACTGACATGCCTTCTCGATTCTGAATGGCTTTTGAAGCTCCCTCTATTGTGGACGGGGAGTTGGTTGCTCTTCTCTCCCAAGGGGACATCGATGCCCTTGACCGGCGGTGGGAGAACATCCTTGTGTTCTATATTCTTGGGAAGAAAACGTACAGAAAAATCATGCTTTCCTTTGTTGAGAAAGTCTGAAGGAAAACTGGTCCCTTTAAGCTTCTGCCCTGGGAGAACGGCTTCTACTACCTCAAGCTTCACTCCTTGGATGAATGCCAGCAGATTCTTAGCTGTGGCCCTTGGTTCTTTCAAGGTCGATTGGTTGTCATTCGACAATGAGAGGCAGGTATGTTCTTGGAAAGAGATCTTCTTAATGATATCCCTCTTTGGGTGAGGTTCTTTGGACTGAGTCCTGGATATTACTCGAATATAGTTCTTAATAAGCTGGATAGTGTATGGGTGCCCCACTCTTCATGGATGCGTCTACAGCAAATGGAACTCGTCGTGAGTTCGCTAGATGTTGTGTCTCCATTAATGCTGCCAAAGAATTCCCGCGGGCGGTCCTACTTGTTCTTCCTTCGGGAGAACGAACTATGATACAGGTTGAACTTGAATGGAAGCCCAAATGATGTGTTTCATGTGCCGTCTTTGGACACTCCGTTGACTCATGTCCAATTTTGCAGCCTGAATTTCTCCCTCCGATCACTGCTGGTGTATCCACACAGGCACCGGGAAAAACTGTACTTGCTACTTCTACAAACCCCACTCCCTTGGTCAATACGACACCTAACACCTTCCCTCCTCCCTGGATGGGGCTCACAGAGGTCCCCTCTGGTGCTAAACAGACCCAAGCGAATGGTCCCTCTGTCTGTGTTGATGTTGAGGAGTCCCCTGCGGTCGCGATTTCGGTTGTTCTCCCCTCCCCCTGTGCTGATGGGTCGGTGGCTGTCCCATCCTTAGAGGTGCTCCAACCTTCTAAGATCCCAATAAAGCTTGTTGGGCCTTCTTTCAATGCTTTTCCGATTGGCACACGGTATGCTCTTTGCAGGCATATAGCCAATCCCCGCAAGTCCAACAAGCAACCACATTCACCTCGTATTGACCTTAATATCACTGCTGGCTCTACTAGGATTAATCTAGCTGAACTCGCTGGGGGAAATCATGAAGCTCACAGCTTGCTTCATCTGCCTCCCGCCCAGCAGGGGGAACTGATAAATGAATCTGTCATGATTTCTCCTCCATCGAGTATTGTTTCCTAGGAGAATCCAGAATGGGTTCTTGTTCTACATGGAAAGCAAAAAAAAATCAAGCAGCTCGTGTCCCAAGGAAAACGCCTCTGGCCCTGGAAGCACCTCTTAGTCTGTTTGTTGTCTATTGCGATCTGCAATACTAGGGGGTTGAACAAGCCAAGCAAGATGAAACGTCTTTTACGGGACCTGTCCAAAGAAAACTATGAGCTAATGGGCCTCATTGAGACTAAAATCAGTCTTGAGAATGTCTCCAAATTCCATGCGGTTATCCCCCATGGGTGGGGTTCAATGCACTACAACACCAACCTTGGACGAATTTAGTTCCTCTAGAAGGAGGACACTTGGACATGCTCTCCAATATCCATTACCCCTCAATCCATAACAATAAATTGCACAAATGCTGGAGGTTTCCAGCTCTGTCTTTCCATCATATATGGATCCAACTTCCCATCGGAGAGGAGGAATCTTTGGAATGAGCTCGGACATCTTGGCTCCTCAATTGATTCCCCTTGGCTGATCATTAGAGACTTCAATGTCGTTAGATTTACTGCCGAGAAATTTGGGGGTAGAGCGCCGCCCCATACGTCTGTGGCGGACTTTAACCATTGCATTGATGACAGTAGTCTGATTGAGCTTGAACCATGGGGAAACTCTCTCTCTCTCTCTTTGAATAACTCCTCTATTAGCCCTAAAAGGATTGTAGTGAGACTTGATAGAGCACTTTGCAACTCCAAGTGGATGGGGGCCTTTCCCCTCTCTAAAGTTCGTTATTCGCCATTGCACTCCAGTGACCACTCTCTCCTCTCTGTGGAACTTGTGAAAAGGGTGCAGTGTGACGGGCCTTTTAGATTCCTAGACTTCTGGATGGCAAGGGAGGGATATCTTCAATTGGTGGAGGCAGCCTGTGATACCTCTGTCAGAGGAAATCCCTTGTTTGTTCTTGCAAAAAAATTAAGCTCAGTTAAGTGTGTCCTTAAAGCGTGGGCGGCTTCTTATGGGAGGGTGGAGAAAGACCTCAAATTGGGCAGGGCGGCCCTGGAGAATGTCAATGAAGCCCTTGCTCTTTCCCTGGGTGATCCTACTCTTGCCCAACTGGAGCAGGATCTCAAATTCTATCTCACGGGAGTGGAAGCCGACCATGAATCTCTATGGAAACAAAGAAGCTATATCTCCTGGTTGAAGGTGGGAGACTGCACCACTAAATTCTTTTACCTTTCTGCCAATATCAGAGAGGCAAAGAACTGAATTCCTTGTCTTATCGACAATGAGGGGAAGTCCGTGGATAGCCCTTTGGAGATTGCCTCCCAAGCTCTCGCCTATTACGAATCTCTTCTCTCAAACCTCACCACTCCTACTTCTATGTATGTGCCTCCCCCTCCTAAGAGAGTGCTCTCTCTTGAAGCAAGAGTTTGGTTTGAATGACCTTTCCTTGAAGATGAGGTGTCGGACGCTCTTCGCTCGATCAATTCCTCAAAGTCCCCTGGACCCGATGGTTTTAATGTTAAGTTCTTCAAATTTCATTGGATGTTAGTTAGAAAGGAAGTCATCGCTGCAATGTCCTTTCTTCACTCGGGCGGGGCTATGTTGAGGCAAGTCAATCATACCTTCCTGACGCTGGTTCCAAAGGTGACCTCCCCATCCAGCTTGGGGGACTTCAGACCCATCTCCTGTTGTAACGTCATTTACAAGATCTTTTCGAAATTACAATCGATCAGGCTCTCGATGGTCCTCAAATTTCAGCGAAATTCAGTCGAATTTCTGTCGAATTTCGATATCTACTCGAAATTGAAATTCGACCGAAATGAACGAGATATGAGGGTCCTAGTATAAAAAATGACCGAAATGATCGAAATTTCGATCGAAATTTGACTGAAATTCCATCGAAATTCTGTTTTGGTCGTCACCGAAATGGTGACCGAAACCGACATTTAAGGCCTTGGTCCTCCCTCACCTTGTCTCCCCTAACCAATTGGCTTTTGTTAAAGGTAGACGTATTGGCGATAGTTTCGCCTGGCACGGGAGCTGGTCTTGGGCTTTCAGAGGCGTAGAGGACATCCTCGTACATTTGTGAAGGTGGATCTTGCAAAAGCTTTCGATTCAGTGAACCACTTTTTCCTCCTGGATAGGTTGTCGGTAATGGGTTTTGGTTCTGCCTGGTTGGCTTGGATACAAAACTGTATTAGTACTGTTTCTTTTCTATATTGGTTAATGGCACTCCCCACGGACTCTTCAAAGGAACTAGGGGACCCCGGCAGGGAGACCTCCTAAGTCCTCTTCTCTTCATGGTGGTCAGGGAGACCCTGACCTGTTTGGTTGATCAGGCTATCGCAGACGGATCAATTACTCCGATGGGTAGAGGGCGTAAATGGGCTCCCACACACTTGATCTATGCTGATGACCTGCTCTTTTTCAGAAAGAGTAATTCGAGGACCCTCAATACTATTGGCTCCACAATGAATGTTTTTGGGGCTATGTATGGCCTCTGTATGAATGGGGCAAAGAGCAGATTACTCTGCTCCAAGAACGTCGTGACACAATTTACTTGGAACCTGCTTTGGGTCTACTTGGTGAAGCTTTACCTACTATTTACCTTGGTATCCCCCTCTCACAAAAATTTGGATGCTCTTTGGCGGGCAAGGTACTTGTGGACAAAGTCTGTACTCATCTTTGTGGTTGGAAGGCATGAATTCTTTCTATGGCGGGCCGTATTGAACTTATTAACTTTGTCATTGCTGGGATCATGCTATATTGGACTAATTGCTCTATTCTGTCATCTTCGGTCATCTCAAAGGTCTCCTCTCTCTGTGTGGACTTCCTGTGGGACTATAGAAGTTACGACTTAATGTGGAAGGATGCCTGCCTTCCTAAAGAGGAAGGCGACCTTGGAATAAGGTCCCTTGGGGACCTGTCTAAAGCCTCTAAGGTTGCTTGTGTGTGGAGGTTCCTCTTGGCCGACAACTCGATTTGGGATGACTATCTCCACTCCAAATATCTTTGGGCAGAGTCTTTTTGGGAGACTCCTATCTCGTCAAGCGCTTCAATTCTCTGGAAGGCCCTATCGAGAAACAGGGATATCACTGCCCCGGCTATGGAGCAGCCCTACCCCCCCCCCCTACAAATGGACTCTTTCTCCTAGTGTCTTCTCCTTCTGCTCGTGCTTCGATCTCACCCGATCAAGAGGTCCAACTTTATCTATTGGAAGGAAGTTTGGGGCTCCAAGGCGTCCCCCAAACACAGGTGCTGCACGGCCAGAGTGATGCACAACAGACTTCCCACTCGAGATAGGCTTCTTAAGTTGGTATTAGGTGTGAACGGAAACTGTTTACTGTGTGGCCACCTTAATGAATCTTGTGACCATTTGTTCTGGGGTGTCCTTACTCTAAGGAAATCTGAGAGATCGTCTCTGATGCTTTGCTCTACCCTTTTTGGAGTTGGTTCTAATACCTGTGAGACCTTGGACTGGGTTAAGATGATACATAGTCAAGATGCAGATCTTGCCAGATACCCTTGCGACTTCAATTTGGTGATTTAGCGAGAGCGCAACCTCCACTGGACTAGGAGCTCAAATACGCTGCTAGGGCAACTGCAAATCGGATTTTGGATGATCTAAAGATCATTTGCAACTGAGTCTCTGCTGAATGCCCGCTCAGGGCGGTCGTTCTGTAATTTTTTCTAGTTTTATCTTCTTAAGAAGTGCCTCTCCTGTTTTTTGGGTTTTTGTGAGGGGGATAATTTCTTCACTTTTACTGTAAACAGTTCTTTTCATCAATATACTTACTTACCTTTCAAAAAAACATGGGAAATTTCACTTTCCCATTTCACCACGCCTCTTCACAAACAATCAAGTTCAAGGAGCTATTACCAAGGCTATGGCATAAATGGGCATTTTGCATCTTGATAACGGAAAACCACGATGTTTGCCAGATAAGCCCCTAATAAGTAGAGTGATGTCTGATGATGTTGAACCCTTCCAAAAAGAAATAAGACAATGTGGAAGAGGTGCACAAATGGTTGTGGGTTTCTTTGATGCAACTGCACGGCGTCCATCTCTTTGTATTGGCAATTTCCTTTCTAAAGGCCATGTTGGTCATAATCATGTTTGTTCATGCTTAAGGTCATGTTGACCATTTCCTTTTATGCATGTTAAATCTTAAGGCCATGTTGGCCATCTCACTAGTAAGAATGACTTGTCTTTCACTTGTTTTCCTTTGAGGCTTTGTAGACATGAAGTTCGAAGGCCATGTTTGCCACAAGTTGGGAAGGTTGTGTAGGCCAGGTGTCCATGAGACCACCACTCACAAGTGCGTCATTTAACATCTTTCTTTAAATGAATGCAAGGGGATACCTGACCCCCAAAACAACTGGGCTTATGAAAAAAGATAACTAGGTATGTACATGGACAGATATCGATATAAATTTAGGTGTTACTATATCAAGATCTAAATCGAATCTCCTGACCAGAAGTAGTGGTCATCAATGGCTACGATTTGCTTCACAATCCTACCCTCATTCTTATCGATGGGAAGTTCACCTCAAGCCTCTAGGGTTTGTCAAAATCACCAAAGAATCTTGTCGCAACGAAGCACGTGCATGAAGTTTGTGATATAGGAAGTTGCGTAGAGACCCATACTTCTTTTGAGTTTGCATTACAATCCATGTTACAATCCATGTGTTGCTTTACATTATTCATCTCTACTTTATATTTTACAAACAAATCCATGTGGTTAAGATGTGAATCTCCTTAGTCTTTGAATGTTTTAATTGTTGACTTTTTTTGGAGACCATATACATCATGCTCGAGGTGTTGTACTAATTTAAGATTTTTTTATCACTTTTTAATGCGATTATGTTAGCGATAGAAGTATGTATGGCTTGTTTAATTCATATAAAATCGAATACTTGAAATTTTGAGTCGATTGCAACTTCATGAATATTGCTTCTAGTGTGTTGTATGATACGAAAGGGTTTCACGAAATATTGCTTTTAGTGTGTTGAATTTATCTAGGCTTCGTTTCTGCATCTTTTTTTGCAAAATAAAATTATCTCATGTTAGCCTAATTCAACTTTAAGAATTTAATTAATATCTGATCCATTTCTAATACCTTTAGAAAACAAATCACAAAATATTATCCTATTCCTTAAATATCCACAAAAGTTTAAATATTTTTCTAAAATATATTAAAAATATTTTTATGTGTATTTTTATATATAATAAAACATATCCAAAATATATAAACATATATCATCTATCCATTAAAAAATATAAAAACATCAAAAACTTGCAAAATTCATATAAAAATTAGAAAAAAATAAGCAAATAGAGCTTATTTTGTAACCATAAAATGACATATTTTGTACCATTTTGCATGTACTACCACTAAAAATAATCCCATATTTTTCACTTATTTAATTATATTATATCTATTCTTTCTTCTTTATTTTTTTAAAAAAAATTATTTTAAAACATCATTTGTTTTCTTTTTCCAAAAAATCAGTTTCTGTTATAAAAATATCCAAAAACATCAATAAAAAATCATGAAAATAATTTATCATTTTTATTATATTTTTATTATATTTTTATCACTATTTCTATAAATATCATAACACTAATCATATATTTTTATCATGTTTTGTTTTATACATATTTTTAAAATAAAACATTAATACCCTCGAAAACTAAATACTTAAAAAGATTAAAAAATCCAAAAAAAACATAAAAGTTAATAATTAAATATCATGTAAAATTATAAGTTTTTATATCTATATACTCATCATTTATATGTAAAATTATAAAAACATACAAAAATAAATAAAACATAAAAAATAAACAATCATTGGAAAGTCATAAAACACATAAATGGGTCTATTAGCCTAAGTTTGATTACTTAATGCACACTAGTTAATTAGTTGTCTCCTTATGTTATGTGATGAATCTACGATTCTCATTCTTTATTCTTTATTTAGCTCTTTATTTTAGAAAACTACCCATAAATATCTGTAAATAAAATAACTTAACATTCTGCATGTCAATGTTAATATCTCATAATTAAACGCATATTCTGCAAAAATAAAAGAATAAATAGAAAAGAAAAGAAGGATGTATTTAAAATAAATACAGAGTGACCCAAACCCAAGAGAAGGTCAATCCTTGACCTGATCGAAAGAAAATAAGTAGAGAGAGATAAGAGTACACTATGTATTATACATACCACCTATACTTGTATAAAATAATTATTTATTTTTGACAAAACATAATATTTTATTCTTTTACACACTTATATTTAGCCCTAGAAATAAAAAATAAAATAAAAAATCATAAAAACAAAATAAAATCAACAATTCTTTGTACAAAAGATACTTGTATATAATACAATACATATTTATTTCCAAACATTAATTCATTTATAAAAATCAATTAAGAATTATTTTGTATTCTTAAAATTATTTTGTAAATAAATAAAATATATAAAAAAGAATTTTGTAAAAATAATAAGATAAAAATACTTGTACATAATACATAGGTACATTATACCTATATATATAATACTAGATATTGTATATACTCTAATAAATTAATTAATAAAAATAATTAAAATTCACAGAAAATAGGTTATAAAATTAAAAAATATTTTTTTATTCATTTTTATATTTGAAACCATTTAATATTGTATTTGTAATTCTTTTTATTTATCTCCCTATTTTATCTTCTAGCCTATTTGTCGCTTCTCGCCCACTTCTGATTGGTCCACCTCGATTTCGTTGACCAAGGTCAACTGGTCCCCCTCTTGCTTTTCTTTCTCGGATCGGGTTCGCTCCGATCTTCTCCCTATTTTTCCCGATCCGATCGCTTTCCCCTTTGATTAAAATCCCCGATTAGAGGGTGCAAATCCCTAATCCACACCTAATGCTCATCTCCAAGATCTGCCCTCGGTTTGTGCGTTATCCGTAGAATATTCTCAAACCCCCATTTCCTATAAAAGCTCCTGGAGCAACTTCTTCTTCGCACCTTTGGCCGCTCCTTCACTGCCGATGTGCTTCACCGGTTCCCCTCGTGAGTGACAATGCGCAAGGAACGTCGTGGAGAGAGGTTCTGGAGTGTAGAGTGCCCTAGGTCCGGTGGCTTCATCGTCACATCCACCCCAAGGAGCTCAGCCTCTAGCATTGTCGAGCCATGGAGGCCATGACCCCGGGAGGTCCCCGCCTCCAGCCCAGACAGTTGCATCCACCATGTACCTTAGCTTCATCAATCTTTATTTCAGTTGTGCAAGTTAGGAACGCCGAAGGGCCTCATCTGGAGGTCAAATCAAAGAAGCATAGCAGCTCCAAAATGCCATGCCTCTCCAGGGCCTTTTCCTTGGTCTTGAACCCTTCTGAGCACCTCTAATGCTGTGGACTGTCCACAGCCATCATTCGGCCATCAGAGCAGCTCTCGAAGACGCCGGGCAAGCACGTATTTGTTGATCAAAACTTGCCGGAGGTGAGTTCTTCGCCAGTTCATTCAGGCGTTGCTCCAACCGTTGGATCCAGCCCCCTCCCAGTTCTAATCCTCCACCGTCATGGTCGAGGGGTACGGATCGTTGGATCCATCTGAGGATCGCGCTAGCACCATCCATTGCTAAAGGGGTGTCCATTGATCCTGAGCGTCATCATAAGTGGACTGCTCCTTACCATTGGATGAAGCGTAATAAGGGGTAAATTTCACCTTAGGCCCCTTTCTATTTTTATTTGCTTTCCAGTCCTGTAAATATATGTCGTAGTTTAAATTGCTTTGGGTAATTTTGCATTTAGGACCTCACACTTTATTTATTTGTAGATCAGTCCAGCTGGGTTCACATCACATGTGTCCGTGCATGATTTCTGAGTTATTTGCAATGTTTGCTCCAAACTTTGTAGTTGTTATGGAATGATCTTTACGTTTGGATATTTACAACAATACCATTGTTTGCCTGAGTCACGTGCTGTGTGTGCTTTCACGAGACAAAGTGCATTTTCGGCACCTTAACTTTTATTGCATGTTATGCTTTGGCCCAGAACTGAGAATAATTGCAACTAGGTCCTTTTGCACTATTTTTAACTTGCTTGTCTTTTATTTGATGCAATAAATATTAAAATGACTTAAAACTCACCTAAAAACTACCTAAAGCTCCTGCTAGTGTGTAATATTTATGGTGATTTTCATGTGTTAATTTGCATGCATTTTCTATTATTAAAAATTCAAAAACACTTAAAAAGTGTCCTGTTTGAGTCATAAAAATTATAAAAATTCGAAAAATGCCTTAAAAAATCGACAAAATTTTTGAAGTTATCTTTTGTTGTGTTTTATCTTTACTATAAATTTTGTTTGAAAAATCTTTAAAAAACCCTAAAAATTACAAAAACACTAAAATATTATAGAAATTACATAAATAAAGAAAATCCAAAAAGGTGTTTTTAGCTTCTGTTTACAAGTTTTGATTTATGATTCTTTTTATAAATTTGTCATCCAGGAATTTTGTAGGCACTTTAATTATTTTTAATTTGCAAATTATTTTTGATTGTGCACTATTTTGTGTTTGTAACACTATTTGATTTTAAAAATTCATAAAAACATTTGAAATTATTTAAAAAATTACCAAAATAAAATCTAAAAATATTTTTCTTTAATTTCTAAAGATTTTTGACTCTTAGAAAAATACAAAACAATGTTGTGTTTGTCTTTTATCCTTTTTGCTGTTTGAGCTTTATTACAAAAAAATCCGAAAAATTAAAAAGCACTAAAAATACTTTCCTTGTAGATATTTGACTAAGTTTTTAAATCGTGCTCCTTGTGTTTGATCTTGGTCGCTATATCAGGTAAATAAAATAGCGAGTCCGCTTACATTCCTTGCTTGATATCTTGAGTGGTTTATTTTTCTTGTGACCAGTTGATCGATTGGGGACGACGACCCTTATTTTATTTATTCTACCTTAGTCGATCAGATTTTTGGGTTGTCAGTATGATATTGGGACATTTGCCCCAAATTAGATAAAATGTGTAATTTTGTTGATTTTTTTACTTTCTCATTCGTGTACAACTACTAACATGTCTAGCACAAAAAGAGTAAAAGCATTTAGTCACGACCCCTTTGTGAGTTGGATTTATCTCTAACGTATTTGATTTGAGGCTATTCATTATCTTGTAGGTTCATTGGGTGAGGGATCAAGTTATGCATTATCATCTCGAGAGCAGCTACAGATCACCAACGTATCGATTGAACCTTGCAAGACCAACCCCTCCTCCGTGAACAATGTCTAGCTCCTCTCTCCATTTGGAGATGAGAAGAAGACCTAGAGCCTTGCATATTTTGAAGAACAATTGAAAAATACTCCTAAGCTACGGGGCCATAGGTCCTGAACACACATGAAGGGTTGGACAATTCTAACATTCTCAATCTATCTAATCCTAACTGATCCCTCCAATCGGTGGAACATTTTAAGTGCTCCCCTCAGAAGCTCGTCAAACCATGAAGGGGTCATTCGGTTGGGGGTTTCCCCAACCCTTTTGGGCTTTACTCCCAAAATCCATGTTTCTATCTCTCATGTGTGGCCCACTCTCTCTCTCATTTAGTACATTAAATAAATCATTTCTCTTTCATCCATTCCATAAAAAAGTAATATAGTATACTATCATATCAATCTAAAAATTATAAAATACTTAACTTCCACTCATATTTTCAAACTTCAATACAATCACATCACAACAACTACTCACTTTTCAAACTTCAATGCAACCATATCACAACAAATCCTCTCACTCAAACCCTCATCCAAACACCAAAACACAAAACATGTTATCCTTCCCCAGATAAACCTCCTATCAAATGCACCCAGAGAGCCCACCTCCTCAACTGCATCGCGAGGGTACACACGTGAATGGAGTTTTGCAGATCTGGCCCAACTTCTCTAGCATTTCTGTAATGCTCCCACGAGATATTAATGTTATATTTGTATTGATGAATTTTGTGAAGACACCCTTGTGTTTGAGTCCTTATATATCTTTAGTCCTTTGTATTTTTAGATGCTTTTTCGGTGATCGTACAACTCATGATCTATCAACAATGCTACTTTCATTAACTTTAGAGTATGTTTGAATATACTTGAAATATTTTGTGTAAGAACCTATTTTAGTTCATTTAATCATATAAAATCAAATGTTGTGAATTTGGATCTGATACTTGGCATGTTTATTTCTCCTTTGTATCGAAGTGCGCGTAGCAATAGTTTTAGTAGACATTGCATATTAAGCCTTTTGGGTTTTTTTTTCTAAATAATTGCTTCTTTAATTTATCTAGAAAGATTCCACTCATTTATGCAAATTGAGATTAGTTTTAAATAGCCCACACTTTGTGGCACAGCCTGGTACTTTTAGCTTAATTTTTCATAACCCTATTCTTTTTTTGAAAAATCAAGAATCTAAAAGTAGTGTCCTATTCTTGAAAAAAACAAAACAAGGGTGAAGGGCTGACATAGAAAGAATCTATATCTTGGGTTATAAAACTAGCCAAGATGTTTACTTAAAGGAGTTATAAAACTAATCAAAATGCTTAATTGACGAGCGAAGCGACTGAAAGAAATAATATATAATTTCCTAATGTCGTGGTTCTCTGTTCATTTAGGGGTGGAAGATAAATAACACATAAATCAAGGGATAAATAACACATAAATCGAGGGCTACATGAAATCAAAAAATAAAAAACTAAAAAAACCTAAAATTTAAATAATAAGTTTGAATTTCTATATGTATAGACTTTCTCTTTATATGTTAAGCAAATCATACACATAAAAATATAAAAATACCTAGAAAAATACAAAAATAGCTTAAAAGGATCTCTTAGACTAAGTCTGATTGGTTGATACACACTAGTTGATCAGTTGCCTCCCTAACTTTGAACTTGGAACACTTACCCCACATTAATAAAGCGAGTTTAGATAAATTTTCGATTTAATGCCTAGAGAGTGTACTACAATCGATCGGTTTCACGAAATTCTTTAGGTGATCAGTTGAGATCATATGATGACTAAAAGTCATATATATAATATACTCACATATGGTAATTAAAAAGAAGTCAAGCAGGTAGTGAGTTCAATATTAGATTAAGATGAAGAAGTTGTATGAACCTCTTCTTCTATGTTTTCAGAGCCATGCAAGCTTCTCAGGCATCAA